>JAWMAG010000006.1:10935000-10950000 GCA_037013455.1 Ceratitis rosa
TATCATCTCTTTAAGCTAGTTAAATGTAATCAACTGAGTGCGGAGTATGTACTGAAGATGACGAAACGCTAGAACATCAGCCAATAGTCAGCATTCGCCTCTTGATTACAATTCTTCTGTTCAAGAGTCATCGGACCAATCAAATAAAAAATTACGTTAATATTTCTAATTGCGGTCGCCCTTAGGCAGGGAATGTCAACCCCTCTTACTGTATTTCTCACGTGAAATAGAGGCCACTCATTCACATAGACAGGAAGGGATGGTAATCATTTGGCACGAGATCCAAACCTAAAGGTGGATATATAAGAACCTCCAAGCCAAGCTCTCGGAACTTCTGACAAGTCACTATCGAAGTGTGAGACTGGCGTTGTCATGATGAACACAATTCTCCTCTTGCTGGCCAAAGCCGTGCGGTTATTTCTTTCAGACGGTTCAACGGCTGACAGTACAGGTCCAAATTAAGGGTTTGGCTGTAGGGGAGCAGCTCATAGTTTCATCGTGATTCCTTGCCCATCCCATCAAGCACTCAACAAAATCTTCATGGCGGTCAATCCTGCCGGCTCACTACCCTTCGACCCCGACTATTTTATTGGACATTGCTATAGGTGATCCATTTTTCATCAACATCCTCTTATAAAACGAAATTGTAAAGATTCAGCTGGTTTTGAGGGTTTTTTTTCTCGTTAATTCCTGTGCAGCCCACAAATCGAGCCTTTTTCAAGTTTCTCCGAAATATTTGTTGTGTAACATTCATCTCCTAGGCAATCGGAACAGTGCTGGCTGCCAGACTTGACAATTTTCATTATTTTATTGAAATTTTCGACAATCGGTCTTCCACATCTTGGAGCATCTTTTACCTCAAAAATATTTACAAGCCCAATATATTATATATTATATATGTAAGTCATCGCTTGAGTTGGAACGACGAATACTACAGAGTAGAATTAAAAGAACCAGCTTTTGCAAAGTTTAAGAATATTTTAATAATATTCTACTATATCATAGCTCTTCCTGAGAACAGTTGGTACTAATTTACGGTAAATATGCACATTTACACAATTTTCTCGCCTTATTGCGCCTGCACTTTAAAGAATTCAATGCAAAGCGTTGCCCGCAGATCTGATGAGAACAAGTTACCACTTATCTTATAAAATTTACATCGAAAATCAATTGATAAACCGTTATTTAGCGAGCACCTTTTCAGTTAAAGCAACTAAATTGAGCAACTTTATTTATAAACACCCAGAGCGACTTTTCAATGCAAATAAAATATTTTTAATTTCAAATAATTTCTATAAGCTTAACACTTTACCACTTGTGTTGTTGTAATAAATTAATAAAAATAAAAAAATGAATAATTATAAATATTTCATATCGTCAAGATAATTTTGATTTGCAATATGTATTCGCAATGGCATATAACCGGAGACGTGCAATAAAGCCAATGGTGCCACTATAAGACGAAAGCAAATGTACGTGTATACCATATACATACATATATACTTGCATAAGTGTTAGAGAAGTCACCGAGGAAGCAAGTAGCTAGAGTAGTAGATGACCGCCACAGCGTTTGCTGAGTGCATTAGTGTTCCTGTCCAGTGACCGGTGCGTCAACGAGCTCGCCGCTCATTTATTAAACTGCTTATGATGGCTGAGGCCAAGCCACGCCATGGCGTTGCCAATGCTAAACTGGCACTTTTGCAAATGACTTTTTAACACGTAAATGTTGTAGTTGTACAGGAAAGTTGGTTAGTTGCGCCCAAGTTGTTCATAATTCCTTTCGAGTTTAACTGCAAATTTATTATTTTTTTATTTAAAATAATTGCATTAATGGAATAAATGAAATAAATGGAATAAATGGCGTAAGAAGTCATGGTGAAAAGTGTGCTAGCGTCTATAAATAACAGAAATATTAATGGTAAATAATTTAGATAAATATTTACTAATATGCATACATGCACTCTCATATACACGTACATATGTACAAGTATGTATATATGTACATACAAACATATATGTAGCTATGTAAACATAAATAGATTTATTATTTTTATTCGCTGCGTGTCCGTTGCCATTTGCTTGAGAGGACACCATTGTTGCTTTCGTTTGGATATGTGGCATGTGAGGCCATAACAATGACGAAATGCTTTAATGGCACACCACGCCGCCAACCAATAAAAGCTGCAATAAAACACAACTCAGAAACAAAAAAACAAGAAACAAAAAACAAAAAATATTTCATAAAATGTTTCGCATTTCGTTTATTGCAAAAATTTCAGTGCAGCAAAAAGAAAATGCAAACGAAAAAATAAAAAAAAATAATAATGGAAAAAACACCACACCAAACAAAAGCAATCAAATGCGAAATACTTTTAGCATGGGCTCAATGGCGGACGCTTGGGGAAATGTTAAAATGAGCCAAATGGCGGATGTACAGTGTTCCCTCGGCGTGTTATATTCTAAAGTACAAGAAATACAAGAAAGATATATGTATATACTTATATATATATATATATACGTGTATATACCGGCCATTGCTTTGGTTTTCTGTATTTTGTCCATTTTCTATTCGAACTAATATTGCAAGGAACGGCAATATTAGGCATTGTCCAAGTCAAAATATTAAGTTCTTATATATGTATATACATATGTATGTAGAAGAGAACTCAAAGTAAATGTAATGGTTATTCTGGTGAAAGGAATTTTCCAGAACTCATAAATAAAGACATCTCCACTTTTATTAAATTAATACTCAAATCCGTAATTCTAATTCTAATTTAAAAATAATATTGAAAAGCATTAGAAAAAATTGAAATAGTCATCTCAAACTCTTATCGCTTTAGAACCTTGGAGATAATGGAAAAAATTTATTTAATAAACTGTTTTAATTTATGTTAACCTCGAAAACAATATTGTATGAGCCAGCTCATCCACCTTTTCTTTACTTTCTATATCCGCGGGACCCAAGTGGTATCGTAGGCTTTGCTTTCCGGCAGATTTCGGTTTCCTGTTCCCATTGTACATTTAGCAAGAGTTCTGTAATAGAGTATAAACATATATGGTACAATGTTTTATCTTTACTGGTTCTTTTTTATTTCAATTTTTAATGTTTTCGAGAATGAGAAGGACCTTCGGTTCATTTGAGAGGAACAGTTGATAACCTGGGCCCAATTTTTGCCTCCAATTGACGCCAAACTACTAATGTACTAAATAGACGTGTGGTATTCAATGAGGCAATATTTTTGTCGGTGTTTGGTTTGCCATTTCATAAAGAACAGACTTTCTCTGGAATAACGTTTGAAAGTAGTGTAAATTTATTACAAAACATTGGTTTGGCCCCCGTAATTTTCAAAAGAAAATTTTTGTTCAACGTTGGAGTGATGATAATCTATGACCAGAAGTAAGCTGCTCCCATACAGCAAAACTCTTAACACGGAACTGTACTGTCAACAATTAGACCGTCTGAAGGAAGCAATCGCCCAGAAACGGCCAGCTTTGGCCAATAGGAGAGATATGGTCTTCCATCAGGATAACGCCAGGGCACACACACATCGATATTGACTCACCAGAAGCTCCGGAAGCTTCGTTGCATCCACTTTATAGTCCGGACCTGGCACCAAGTGATTACCATCTGTTTCTGTCAATGGCGAACAATTTTGCTAGTGAAAAATTCTCTACCAGAGAGGCTTGTGAAAATCGACTGTCTTAATTTTTTGCCAATAGGAACGTGGGCTTCTATGAGAGAGACATAATGAAATTACCTTTAAAATGGCAACAAGTTATCGAACAAAACGGTACATATTTGACCTAAATCGAATCATTCTAACTATGGTAATTAAAGCCTTCAATTTTATGCAAGAAATAATGGATTTCTTCTTACTATACCATATAAATTTGACAATTTTTCTTTAAAATTTCAACTTTTTTTCAATGCATCAACTATCGCAGCTTCAAGGTGGGGTTATTTCGGAGCTACATGGTCAATGTCGGCAAGCTTCTTCAGAGAAAAAATTATGTTGCTCAATATCATATACACTGCGCGACAACCGATTAGCACACTCTCTAACCTATCAGTTTAAAGGCAAATAACTCCCTACTCTGAATATGTTTCATGTGCATTCTATTTTTCCTTTTATTCTGTATCATTTTCGCACATTCTAAGTATAACTGTGAGCTGTGGAAGTGTACCGTTATTTTGATTTGTTTTTTTCTTTGAAGTGCGACAAAAATGCAAGCATGTTTTTTGCGACAGTCGATTAGCACATTTTCGCTTTCTTGTCACTTTTTGCGTGTAAGCTGCCTTGATAGGGTATTTAAGTTTATTATTTATTTATTGGGACCAATTATCAATAAAATAAAGTAATAATGGGCAAAGGAAAACCGTTGGACGAGTCTGAAAAAGGTAAAATAAAGGCTTACAGGGAGTGCGGGCACTCTATTCTTCAAATATCAAAAAATATTAAGCGCAGCCGTAAAGTTATTACCGCATATTTAAGTAATGAGGATACATATGGGAAAAATATGAAAGGTCGGCCATCATCAGTAATAACAGCAGCTGACAAGCGAATCATACTACGACACGCATCTAATTCCCACGACTCAGCCGCCAAAATAAAGGAAAAAACAGGTGTTAAAACGTGCGTACGGACTGTGCAAAGAGTTATTTCGAGTGCTGAACATATAAAGTTACTAAAATTAAAAAAAAAACACCTCTAAACCAACTTAGAAAGATGCAACGACTCAATTTCTGTCGATCAAATATGACCTGGACTAAGGAGTGGGAGCGTGTAGTCTTGTCAGATGAAAAAAAGTTCAATTTGGAGGGTCCTGACGGCTATGCCTACTACTTTCATGATCTCAGAAAGGAAGAGCATACTTTAGATCGATTGCACAGCCGTGCGGGTGGTGTTATGGTGTGGGGAGCTATAACATACTTTGGCACTTAAGAACTGCAGTTTCTTACCAGCCGTATGAATGCCATTGCGTACAAAGGTGTACTGAATACGGCTTTCCCTGCAATCAAGGATATTTTTGGACCCTTGAAATGGAAATTCCAGCAGGACAACGCACCTATCCACACGGCCAGGGTTGTAAAGTCCTGGGTTGATGGTCAAAACGTGGAATTACTGACTTGGCCGCCATACTCTCCCGACCTAAACATTATAGAAAATGTTTGGGGATGGCTGGCACGAAAGGTGTACGAGTCGGGCAAGCAGTATTCAACTAAAGCAGAACTTATTGAAGAAATAAAAAGGTCCTGGGAGGCTGTTTCACTCAATTATATAAAAAAATTATATGACTCCTTACCTCACCGGATGTATGAAGTCATACTTAACCGTGGTGGCTCAACACATTATTAATTTGTATTCAGAAAACGTCTAAAATATTTAAATTAATATTAAAAAACAATTTGACTTAAGTTTGAACCCATTTTCTTTTGTTATTTTAAGTTTTCAAGTGACTGTGCTAATCGGCTGTCGCAAAAATAATAGTGAATTTTGTTGGTTATGTTTGTTTACATTAATTTAAAATCTTATTAATTAAGTTAGTATCCTATCTTCTTTTAATTTTCGTGTGAAATTATATATTCTTTTAAGGGTAAAAAAATTTATTTGAAACGCTTTTTTAGTTTTCCTGATATTAAGTTTATAAGACGAGCAGCATAGGGTGTGCTAATCGGTTGTCGCGCAGTGTACATATATTATCTGGTTTTAAATTTTTTTATATATTTTTTTTAATTCTGAGTAGTAAAATTAAGCGTTATAAAAATATAGTTTCATTTAATTAAGAAAAATGTATTTATTTTTTTTTATGTCAAAAACTAAATATCTTCCCTTACTTCCCCCTTATGGCAGTCTAATGTCTTACCAAAATGTTTTACACATATTTTGCTCTTATAATCCATTTATTTAAAGAATTTCAACTAGATTATCATAAAAGATTTTAATCCTCTCAACGATTTCTTCACCACGCTGGCTAAATATCTACTACACCCGCCCACTATTGCGCACCACTGTGCAAGGACAACTGCATACAATTACATATACCATACATTACCGCAATAGCAATTGCCACCATCATCACCGAAGTAATCAAATGTTAAAAAAATAAAAAAATTAAATAAAAAATTGCAAGAAAATGCGGAAAAGGAGCAACGGATATACACGAACATACACCAAACAAGCAAAATTAAAAATAAAAAAAAAACACAGTAGACGAAATCAATTCAACATTAATGAGAATGCAAAGTACGAATGCAAAATGCATTTTCCGCTGGTTCATGATGGTGGCAGAAGCAATTTCAAATTGCCAAATGCAATAATGTGGCAATAACGCAGCAATGGTGTGTTAACGGTAGTTCACATTTGGGCAGCTACTGCGACTGCCAGCCAACCATATTGCCACTGAACGCCATGACAATTTGGTCATTATGCCGCGCCGCGCCGCGCCGCGCCGCTAGTAGTATGTGGTAAATAGCGCAGAAGAGTGGAAAAAGTGAGTTTAAAAAATATATAAAAAAAACAAAAAACTACAAAAAAGCAGCAAACGCCATGACACCGAAAGCGCGGACGAACGGTTGACTGGCCAATTGGTCAGCTGGTCAGCTGGCCAACTGTGAGCGGTCACCACCACCAACTGGCTAAAAATGGCCAAATAAATCAAAAGTGTGCGCACAACCGTTAGTACGGCTATTGCATTACTGCCATTCACACACACACACACACACACACACACACACACACTCACCCCACCCCTCGCTGAACAGTGCCGCTTGTATTTTTGTGCTTCGCTTTTGTTGTTTTTGCCACTTGGCGTGCATTTGCATACACCGCCTCGCCGTTGCGGCAGTTGCAGCGGTAGCGACATTCTACAAGCAAATACCTGGCGGCAATCGCAGCGTTACAATCTCAAAGCGAGCGGAAAAAGGCCAACAGCGTAGTCAGCCAGAAACGCCAAAAACAACTAGCAACCAGCAACCAACGACCAACAACTAGCGTCACCAATGTGCCAATGGACGACAGCCGCTGCGGCTGCGTCTGCGGCTTTTTGTGTGGAGTTTTTTGCGCGCTACCGCTCAGTCGCACCGCCGGAAGTGCTAAGTCGAAATTATTTTTTAGTGGCGTACAGAAATACTTAGTAATGCAAAGAAAAGAAAAAAAAACAAAAAGCAATAACAATTCGCATGCACATTTTCAAAGACATACAAACATACACATTACTTGCTTAATTACAAATTCACTACCACATACATATGTATGTATGTACACGTATGTATGTATGTATATTTGCACTGCACTACAAGAAATGATATTGCATGCAAATTAACTTGAACCCATTTTGAGTTTAGAAAATGCACATGCATTTATTTAGCATATATAGGTATGTATATAGGTGCTTTTGTGCATACAAAGGCAGTGGCGACTGTAAAAACGACTTCATAAGCAGAAATAATACGTCGGCCTATCGCAAGCGATCTGATAACGAATGTTGTAAATGTTGCGGGAAATTTTTGCGTTACTTTTTCTTATGCGGAATGTGGTAAGAGACCAAGTAGTTCTATAAAAAAAACAAAAACAACGTTAACATTACTACAAGTTTAGTTAACCCTCAACTTACTATTGGAAACAAGTTTAAAGCGTTTTTACTACGGTTTTTATAAATAATGAAAGTTAGGTGGTTTTACTTTTGCAATTGATCTATGTAGTGTATGTACCCCAGCTTTGTAGAATATAATAATATTATATATAAATATATGAGGAGATTACAAAAGTACGATCAGTTGGTGACTTTCAATTTGTTTTTGTAAATCTATAATAAAAGTACCAAATCCTTTGCAATTACGTTTATAGTCTTCTTTTTAAATTTTAGTACGATCGGCTAAAATGGAGACGAGAAAACGCAAGATAGCTGAGGATAGTTCAGACGGAATTCCACCTTCAACGCAAACAGAAATTCGCCATGCGATTCTCTTCGGGTTTCGGCGTAATTTACAGCCGATATAAATATGCAGTGAATGCCAAATTTCATATGGAACGATTGCATCGTCCTTAAAGACTATTATTAAGTGGTTTTGAAGATTCCAGACCGGACATTTTTCCATAGAGAAAGAGTCCCGAGAAGGTAGACCAAAATTTTTCACTGATGACGTCACTGTAGCTATAGTAAAGTCCAAAATCGACAAAGGCCCAAAAAGAGGCTCGAGTGCATTTTGCTCAATTTTTCCTAAACAAATTCGAAAATGGTCAGTCCAGAAACTTTAGTAAAGTCCTTACTAGTGACGAATCTTGGTTCTATAAATACGATCCAGAACTGAAACAACCCACCCGTAAAATCTAAGCAGCAAAAATCAGCAGCAAAAGCAATGATGTCGGTTTACTTCACCTGATCTAAAATCGTAGCTGCTACCCCACTGAAAAAGGGTCAGACGGTAACTGAAAAATGGTACACCGAAGAGTGCTTACCAAAAGTTTGAAAAAATTTGTTGGAAAACAGGAAGACATCATGACAACGCGTCAACTCACACTGCTGAAATAACGAGTAATTTTATTGCAATCTCTGGGATCGAAGGAATACGTCCAGCACCATAGTCCCCGTGTAAGGCACCTTGTGATTTCTGGTTATATCCAAAAATTAAAAAAAATTGAAAAGGAAAGGTCTTAACAGCAACGGGGGGATAATAAATGCGGTTAATGCTGAACTTGATACGCTTAAAAAGCAAGATTTTGAAGACTGTTTTCAGAAGTGGTTCTATAGGCTTAAGAAACGTATTGAAATCAATGGCGATTATGTAGAGAAGATAAAAAAGGACAAAGATTACAAATAAATACAAAAAAAATGTTTGTTTTCTGGTCAACTTACCGAACTTTTGTTAATCCGCTCGTATATTTAAATACAGTGTGCGCCATCTAGACCTTCGGTATTTCAAAATAGAATAACTCTGCCAGTTTTGAGCTGATTTTGACAAATATGCACGGTTCGGAAACGTTATTGTTTCAATCTAACCATAAGCCAAGCGCGTCGCTTGGAATGTGGGAATGCTGTCGCAAGAATGATCAATGCTGAGCCTGTTTTTTTGATGACGGATGAAGCTTATTTCGCCCTCTCTGGTGGAGCCAATAAACAAAACTGTCGAATTTGAGGAACAGAAACCACACACGTCATTCACGAAACACCACTGAACGATCAAAAATTCGGAGTGTGCTCAAGAACTGTCATCGGATAATTTTTTTTTTTTTTCATAATTGAAGAAGCCGTCGTCGGCGCTCGCTATCGTTGGATGTCGGCGTACTTTGTTTGTCCGCAAATCCGTTAACAAAGTCTGAAGAACTTTTATATCCAACAAGACGGCTCGGCGCACCTTGCCACACTGCAGCCGCTACGATGCAATTTTTGCAACGCAAGGTCCCGGAATACGTTGTGTCGAAAAATGGTGATTTGGGATGGCCGCCTCGTTCTCCAGATTTAACTGTACCAGACTTTTTTCTTCCACTTCGTTTCTATACGAGATCTATACCTTGAAATCTGCCATGGAATCATTGAACGTTACGCAGTAATCAGTATTTTCTAGTAGACAGAACCTTCTTAATATATTACTTTTCATGGGAACACATTTTGTAGCCTTCCAAGCAGCGTTATACAGCCACATAATGTCAATGGGGAGTATATCCAAGAGGTGGCTGCTATTTTGTCGAGTGTTGACCACCAGCTTACAACTTCTTGCCTTACGTATCCTTTCCTTCGAGTTCTGTGGCCAGCTTAATTTCCCATTCAGAATAAATCCCAGATATTTGCAGGCTCAATAATCCGCAGCTCTGTTCCAGAGGGCACTGATATTGAAAACTTTGTAATTTTGTAAATCCTATCGAATGGTACAGGTACTGTCTTCCGTGGGCCAATGCTTAATTTAGCTTAAATAGCCTACTTTTCTCTCCGCTCTGCAATCTTCCTCCTCCTTCATATCCCTCAGCAATTGGTTTATGTCAAGATCCATAGAATAGACGAGGGGACTCCACCTTGCGTACTTGTTGTGTTCCTCTACTGATATACCTGAGTGCCGATACTCTTTGCTTTGTCAGAACTTACCACCCAGTGTCCGTGCAATTGGCGTATAAAAGAAACTACGCAAGAGTCTACGCTCAGGCATGTGAAGATCCAGACTTAACTTAGACCATTTATTTAATTTTGATTAACTAATTATTAGTTTCCCATTGTGATAAAGAGTTGCCAATATGAGTGGTTCACTTGAAAATATTTTGTTAAACTAAAAATCAAAATGGAAATTCAGTAAGTAAACTTGCTTTTAATAATATCTTATAAAATAATAAATATAAAAAATAATTAACAAATAATTTATTAATAAAATAAAAAATATACAAAATTTTGTTGAGAATTATTTATTGAGACCACGCCATAATCTAGACTTTGAAAATAACGATAGTATATAATACAGACAATTTATGAAAATCTAGGCGTGACGCAATCCGGTCGCGACATAAAACAGACCTGAGAAAATTCCGATCAGATAAGATTCAGGCAACTTAATATCCAGACAAGACAAAATTCTTAAAACTCGGAATGGACAGATTTTTAACCCATTTAGACTACATAACTTTTGAGTAGAAAACAATGAACAAAATATTTTGGAACATAAATCCGTCAAAAAATCATCTAAGAACGTAAAATTTAGTATTCTTTACAAATAAATTCAAATATATGTATGTACATTGAATCTGAAAATCATCGAAATCAAATTTTTCATATACGAGTACATAGATATTGCATAAAATAAATAAAATAATTTCTGTGAATGCAAAATTATGAAACTAAGTCAACACCGTTTTTCCGTATGATTAGGGTTACCACTTCCCTTCCGAGCACCACACCCCCACCCCCTGAATTACAAAAGTGGATTCGGTAATCACTTATGTACCTATGCATTGTGTACAAAATTTGTTATACTCGTATTGAAAATGTTATTGTTTTAATATAGACCGACATGCAACGCTTCAAATTATTTATATAAATACTTGTAAAAGATATACTCGTACTTATCTAAGGGTTATAAACATAACCTGTAGTCAAATAAGCACTTCAACACTAGTTTAGAGTATATAAAGGAAACTAACCGCTCTTTTTTCATATAAGCACCTAGGACATTGGTAACATATACACGACCCCAGTACAGATTCAAGTTGGTCAGTTTCGAACTAAAATTAGCATCCTGTTTAAAAATGGATTATAGAAAATTTAATAGCTCATAAATGTTTAAGAAAATAATTCTATTTTCCTATTTTACGGTATTAAAAATAAAATAAGCAATAAAAAACTGAATTAATTTGATATAAAATAAAATAAAATAAAATAAAATAAAATAAAATAAAATAAAATAAAATAAAATAAAATAAAGTAAAATAAAATAAAATAAAATAAAATAAAATAAAATAAAATAAAATAAAATAAAATAAAATAAAATAAAATAAAATAAAATAAAATAAAATAAAATAAAATAAAATAAAATAAAATAAAATAAAATAAAATAAAATAAAATAAAATAAAATAAAATAAAATAAAATAAAATAAAATAAAATAAATTAATATAAACTAAAATAAAATAAAATAAAATAAAATAAATAAAATAAATGAAAATAAAATAAAATAAAATAAAATAAAATAAAATAAAATAAAATAAAATAAAATAAAATAAAATAAAATAAAATAAAATAAAATAAAATAAAATAAGATAAAATAAAATAAAATAAAATAAAATAAAATAAAATAAAATAAAATAAAATAAAATAAAATAAAATAAAAGAAAATAAAATAAAATAAAATAAAATAAAATAAAATAAAATAAAATAAAATAAAATAAAATAAAATAAAATAAAATAAAATAAAATAAAATAAAATAAAATAAAATAAAATAAAATAAAATAAAATAAAATAAAATAAAATAAAATAAAATAAAATAAAATAAAATAAAATAAAATAAAATAAAATAAAATAAAATAAAATAAAATAAAATAAAATAAAATAAAATAAAATAAAATAAAATAAAATAAAATAAAATAAAATAAAATAAAATAAAATAAAATAAAATAAAATAAAATAAAATAAAATAAAATAAAATAAAATAAAATAAAATAAAATAAAATAAAATAAAATAAAATAAAATAAAATAAAATAAAATAAAATAAAATAAAATAAAATAAAATAAAATAAAATAAAATAAAATAAAATAAAATAAAATAAAATAAAATAAAATAAAATAAAATAAAAATAAAATAAAGTAAATTAAAATAAAATAAAAAACACCAAAACAGAATAGAAAATTGAAAGAAATCTAAGTTAAACTAAAATAAAATACAAAACAATTTAAATAAAATAAAACAAAAAAAAGTAATAAAAATATGCAAATAGAATAAAATTAAGAGACATAAGTAAACTAAAATAGACTTGAATGAACTAACATAAAAAATACAATAAAACTACATAAGCCAAAATTAAATTAAATAAAATACAATAAAATAAACTAAAGTAAAATAAAATAATATAATACAAAACAAAATAATGTAAAATTAAATAAAATAAAAGCAAATACAACAAAATAATGCAAAAATCAATTATATAAAATAAAATGAAATAAAATAAAAAAAATTAAAAAAAGGATATAAAATAAAATAAAATAATATAATGTAAGTTAAAATAAAATAATATAATGTAAATTAAAATAAAATTTAGTTAAATAAAAAATTAGTAATAAACAACCCAAAAACTAAATACTTTTTAAAAAATCTTCCACCATATTGCATCCGCCATTTTAAATGTTTGAAATTGCCATCAGATTTCATGTCAGGAACACCAAAACTCTCATGAATACTCAAAATTCAAATACTGCTACTTATTTTACTCACTATTTTCAAAGTCTTATTAAGTTCTACTCAATTTTGGAGCATTGACAAATTTGGCAAACTCAGTAAAATTCATAGACAATTTCTCAGAGGCAAAAAAAGATTTTCTTAAAAATTCAAAATGGCTTTTTAAGAGTAGAAGTGGTACTTTCAGGTAGAATAACGATCTCAAAAAAAAAACAAATTGTTTTCTAGAAGTGTCATGACCTCAAATGTAGCAAAAGAACGTTTTTTTTCACTTTCAGGTTGGAATATATCAATGTGCCGAAACTGTTTTGAATCCAGATTCGGATTCAGCACGTCAAAACCTTCGAAAAAGTATAGTCCTGTTTCTGGTTACAAAATCGTGTCGGCCTATGTTATTTTTTCCGAAAATACTAGTAATTAACTAGTACTTCTAGAACCAGTTATATACTCGTATTTCATTGCATCTTACATAAACATATGTATTATATACATACATACTTACACGTGTTATGTATATATGTTTGTGTGCTATAAAAGAGCGTAACACGTTATGATAATCAGCGTAACATAAATGGAATAAAACATTTACGAGCGAGAAAAGCGAGAAGTACGAGAAGATCTCAAGTCAAAGTGTCAATCAAATAAACTGACAGGCACCGCAGCACCGCCGTTTTGCCTCGCAGCCTCCAATCCAGTCGACACGCCTCGGACGCCACAATGAAAGGTCGAATAATAGCAGCAAACCACCATAGTTGAGGGGTTGATAATAGGCGGGTAGGCGCGCAAAACACAAGATTACTTGTACGAATACATATGTATGTATGTACAATATGTATTTAAAGTGATATTGCTCAGGGGCCAACAGACGCAATAATAATAATAAAGCCTAAGTCAGACAAAGCAAACCGCTATGTAGTCAAGGCAGTGGACCAGCCGGGCAGTCGGGCAAGCAAACAAATAACTGAAACAACAGTTGGAGCGCTTTGCATTGCTACTTACGTGTAGATAGCGAGACGGGGGTTTCACAGCAGTAGACGTAAGCCAATCAAACATTTGGCTGTTGATATTGCGCAAATAAAGCGTTTTGCGTAAAATTTTTGGTGGCTGCGGCCGAATAGCCAACAGCTGAATCATCAACTGCAGCGGTTTTTAATTAAAAAAAAAAAATTAAAAACAAATTTCTTCTTGGTCAAACAATAAACGAACTTTCCAAGAACTTGTTAAAAAGTAATAAAAATTTAATATAAATAAATATTTTAAATATTTTTTAACAAATCTCATGCCGATAATTGCCTAATTTCATTGAAAGCTCAGAATGATTAATTTTTAATAATTTGTATTTTGTCTCTCGTTACGAATTCGCTTTGACACTAATAGCCATCAATTCAGTATTGATTCCTAATTACAAATTTAAAAAATTAATAAAGTCAAATTTGCCATTTTTGCGGTTAGCTTTGTCCACCTTCACGTTCTCAACTTTTCACCACAATCATCCCCTTGGAAATTTGCAATTTACCACAGCAAAGTAACTCAAAAGCCATTTGTATTCATTACAAAAACCGTTAAATATGCAAAATTAAAAAAACGTTGTTTGCATAAAAATAAACTACAAATATATTATTTTAAAATACTAACTTCATACATGCAGATACTTGCATAATGGAAATATGTGTGTGTGTGTGTGTGTGTGTTGAAACGATTTGCATAATTTTTTGCTTTAAATGTTAATTACTTGTCGCTGCTTGATTTCATTTGATTTATAAGGCATTTTTATTTGTCAGTGTGATTTGTGAAACAGAATTTAATTACATACACACATACATACATATATAGGTACATACCTGCAGACAGCGTGCAATGCTAGTACGAATACCAATTCCTTTATTATTTGTTATATTGAGTAATTGGCAAATACCTGCTGTCAGTGGCATTGAAGTTGAGTTGACAGGTTTTTAAAAACCGTATCAATTTATTGTTTATGCCCACACAAATACAAACAAACATATTAAATTCTATTGCGAATATTTCCAATAGATTTAGAATTATTGTGCGGCATTTTTCAAAGTAAATCTTAATAACAACAACAAATTACAGTGACAATGACAAAATATATGTATACACTCAT
>JAWMAG010000006.1:10952500-11042500 GCA_037013455.1 Ceratitis rosa
AAGCCACTCGTTGTACAATATGGGTTTTTGAAATAAATAAATAGAAAAAAATTAAAACATTGAAAAAAATTTAAGAATCTTCAGTATACAACGCATTAGTTGTGAATAAAATTAAAATCAGAAACCCATTATCTAAAATCAAAAATTCGATCAATTTGAGCTGGTCAATTTCTGAGCGGCACCGGACTATAATTAGTTGAAGAAAAGTGTATATTAAAATTAACATAATCATACAATTTTATAGCCATATACATACATACTACATACATAAATATCGAAGAACATGCGCTTCGTGCTCACTTTGCAACAACAAAGATAAAAAAAATAAAATGCCATAGCTCTCGCATGAACCGAAAAGAACACAGCCGCCCCGCTTTAGCACCTAATGATAGAGCTCCAACAATATATACGAGAAGTAATGATAATGACACATCATCAGCACGTCAATTCGTCGCGGATCAACGCAATGCGAG
Organism: Ceratitis rosa; assembly: GCA_037013455.1. Classification (NCBI taxonomy): domain Eukaryota; kingdom Metazoa; phylum Arthropoda; class Insecta; order Diptera; family Tephritidae; genus Ceratitis; species Ceratitis rosa. The sequence continues at coordinate 10,952,974 of JAWMAG010000006.1, forward strand.
GCTACAACCCGCCGTACAGCACACAAACTAAACATGCAACAAATACTCTAATCATTTCAGCTCATTTTAGATGCAGCGCGGATTAGCTTTGTAGTTGCATTCGACAATTAAATGGCTTAGCGTGGAGTTGCTCTGCGAGGCGCAAATACCACGGCAGACAAAGCACAATTAGACACGTGTGTTCGATGGATGCGTTCGGTTGGTTGGATCCACAGAGACTTCGTTGCACAATTTATTAGTTGTTAATTATTGTTGCTGTCACGCGAAGGCTAATACACACTCAGACGGTGCGTTGGCTCAGCGATAAATTCTCGACAAATTGGCATTGGGGATTTGAATATTTTTTAGCAGGTCAAGAGGCGGTAATAAAAACAGTTTTCTTCTTAATCTCTGTTGATTGCAATATTTCTTTTTTTTTTTAGAACATACAATTCATGTTATATTTAAACTTATATTATTTAGTTTAATATTTACGAAATAGTTTATTTTAGTAAGCTGAGGCTTCCTGAACGGACATAATCTACCGAGCCCTTTGCCAGAGCATCACTAAAAGTAGGTAGTTAAAAAAAATGGGCGTGGCCGAGCGGATTATTTACGGCAAATAGCCTGTGGCGTTCCTGGGTTGGATGGCATAGTTTCTGATCCTATAAATCATTTCTGTATGATCCTGCTGAAATGATTATATTCATCGTGTGCTCTCTGGTATTTCAACGTAAACTTGTAGAGGTTGACATTTTCTATTCTCCAGATATATATTTTTTACTAGAAAAACCAACTTTCAGTAGCAACCGAAGGCTGCAAGTCAACTTATTGAGTACCATATGTTCCTTGCCTTTCCGATAGTGGTTGGTTGGTTGGTTGGTTGGATGAAAGAGGGAGGGGAAGTGTCGGCAAGCAGGCACAACAAGCTCATCAAGTTGGGTATCTTCCATTCATACGTCCTCCGTGAAGAGGCTGCAGCTGGGAGCATCGTGGAAGATATGTTTCAACCGACTGAAGGCCAGACACTCGCAATGGTAATGCTCTATCATCTCGTCATACCTAGCTAGGAGTTGATATCTGAGAATTAGATACCCCGTTAATACACCCACAAGATTGATAAGTTTCCGGTATACAAGGTTAAAAAGCATATTGCTACCACTTCAATCCACATTTCGCTTACTTGCCACACGGATCCTTCAATTTGTGAAAAAATGAGTAAAAATACATACATAACGCTAGTGAACCCATAGTCCTTAACATTTGTTAACTCATGTCAACTTAAGCTTTGCGTCCCATTCAAGCCTCAAAAAAATTATCATTCTCTATTTAGTCCAATCACGTTCACCCAGTGGACATGGCTTAGCCAGCGGATCTTAATTCGCTAGACTACACCCTCCTAAATCTCGTACGGATCGTTTCATCGTTTTCGTTATAGCCCAAACGACGTTAAAGCTTTTCTCAAAATCTTTCTTTTGAGAGCTCCTAGTACCGATTCAACGGATTTGGAGATCCGCTAGGGATAAAGCCCCTTCAAGTAACAAACATCAGACATACTTTGTTCTACCTAGAAGCTGATCAGATCTCCTTCGTCGTAATTGAATACTTTCTTGGGTAGACCATCGGTTTACGCCATTGTGTTTAATATTCGTTCTTGCTTCTGTTCTCCTTTCAGCATAGTTGGGTTAAGGGATACCTACTCCGACATCTTGGTTTAAGTATGCGTTTTCGGAATGGTGGAGATGGGTAAATTTTCCTTTCATAAAACGCGCTTTTTAACCACTGAAGCGATTTTCGACCGACACCTCCAACAATTTGTGGTTTTGCGTCTTGATGTTTTCCAACAATTGGGGGTACCTACAATTTATTTTACCTTTGCGATGGGTGACCGCAATTACAAAAATTAGTTTTGGATGTTGGCCGAACCAGGACTCAATCCGAATCGGCTATCAATCCAGTCGGCTATTGCGGCCGCTCGAGTAAAATTGCATTCCAAATGAAACAAAAGCGAACTGCTAACCCTGATGCAGGCAAATCCTAAAGATGTATGGATGTAATTCAATAACTACGCCGTCGTATGTAGGTGTGTATGTCTGCACTTTTAAACTTTTAATGGAACTCAAATGAATAGCAGCTACTACACTCAATAGTTTCTTCAGAGTCTATTTTGATTTCACTTCAATTCTTTACTTTGACTCGACTTCAAGTCATTCTTGTAAACGTCACCGGTAACCAATTCCATTTTGCATGGGTTGTCGCTAGATTTTAGGTCAGTCAGAGCAAACTTTTCTTTACTTAAAGATGAAAAGCAGAAAAAAAAACAAGTGAATAGGCAAACTTCTTCAGACTACAGTAATAATAAGAGGTGATTGAAAACGAAGCGCTCTCTCGTCCATATCACAAAAACTCTGAGTGTCTGCTTGTACTCTCTTAGTAGAAACTCCATTCCTTGCTGATTTCCTGCCAATTCCATAAAGCACCCATAAAATTAGTTTATTTAATAAAATATAAATTAATTAATCACAATAAACGTCGGCACGCATGTGCATTGAGAATATTTACATATAGGTATGTACATATGTATAAAGTGCTATAATATATAAATCCCTAAACTGCCTTGCCAAGGCAGACACAGCGGGTTTTTAGTCATCACTCAGGCGAATTTGCAAATTTTTCGAATATTCTGAAGATTAATGAATTTCACTGCAATGAGGGTCACTCAAGCCGGAGGGCACGAACAACAACAACCAGCGAGCGTAGTATAACTTTACACGCAACACAAAATTTTGATTGAAGTATGAAAATGCAAAAGCAATTAACGACAAAAGCATGATAATGATGATGGAAATTATGATGCATAATCATGTATATAAGTATATATGTTCATATGTACATATATACATGCCCAATGTATTTATTTTTCTCTTCATTCCGTCACTCCTACGGTTTAAATAGTTTTAAATGAATTTTAAATCAATTAGTGCTATAGAAAAGGACGCATTACAAGCACAAAAATAATAAATTAAAAAAATATGTCAAATAAAAAGTTCGTTCGGTTTTTTCCGTAAACTTTTTGTTCGTAAACTTGTTGCCAACGAGATGCCAACTTCATTATACCCCTCTCGTAGAAGGCTACGTCCCTATTGGCAAAAAAAACGGAAAGCCAATTTCCGCAGGCCTCTCTTGAGTCCAACTTCTCACCATTAAGCGCGTTCGCCATGGACAGGAAAAGATTTTAATCACCTGGAGTCAGGTGCGGACTATAAGGTGGGTGCATCAGGACCTCCCATCCGAGCTCCTGGAGTTTCTGGCGCCTCACCAAAGACGTGTGTGGCCCGGCGTTGTCCTGATGGAACACAATCCGGCCTCTGTTGATCAAAGATGACCACTTCTGGATGAGTGCTGCGTTCAAGCGGTCCAGTTGTTGGCAGTAAAGGGCCGAATTGAGCGTTTGGCCATAGGAGAGCAGCTCGTAATAGATGATTCCTTGCCAATCCCACCAAACACATAGCAAAACCTTCCTGTCCGTCAATCCTGGCTTGGCCACTGTTTCCGCCGGCTCACTACGTTTCGAACACGACCGTTTTCGCTTTACGTTGTCGTAAGTGATCCACTTTTCACCGCCAGTCACCAAACGCTTCAGAAATGTGTCGATTTTGTTGCGAATCCAAGGTTATGCAAATGGTTCCAAATGGTTTTCTGACTTATCTTTAGTTCCTCAGCAATTAAATAAGTGCTCACGTGACGTACTCCTGATTTTATCGCAATTTTCGACGACAGGCCTCCCGACGCATGGTGCATCTTTGACATCGAAATTACACGTTCGTTTACAGTATCGGGCCCATAAACTAAATTATTTTTTTCAACCGCTTTGGCTGCTTTTTCGCCTTGATCGAAGAAAAATTGTAAAATATAACGAATTTTCTCTTTGCTGGTGTCCATCTTTAACAAGCGCTCACAACGTAATGAGTCAATCAATCGAAAAACTGTCAAAGGCAAACTTTTAGCGCGAATAAACACGTTTTCAGCGCCGTATAGTGTGACATGATGCGACACGTAACACTAGTACTATGGACAATAACGCCATCTCTCGATAAAAACCGAACGAACTTTTTACTCGACCTAATATATTGTATGTATATTCGTATGTACGAGTATGTGGTAGCGCTCACAGGTAGGTATGTTCTAGATGCTCATAAAAGGTATCCTTGATCACATCGTTCTTTCCTACCGTCGGCGCAAGTCAGCAAAGGGTAAATACCAGGACTCGTCTACGAAGTGTCTCTCCCACCACGAGTCCGACACCAAATATGCGCTCTTTGTTTGACCGCTGTATTATACATATGTCCGTCCTTCTCGAGCCCACTGCACTTCTTCCACGTCTATAGTGTCTGCTTTTACTCGATAGGGAAGCGAAGCGTTTGGTTCTTGTAGTGAGCAAGCAATTCAACGAATCAAAAGACAGCGACTACACTGAATACGTCGTGTCATGTCGGATGGACGAAATTATCCCAGATCTGAAAATATTCGATATTGCTTCCGCTGGTGGAATTTGGGAAGGAAAAAGAACTTCACTTCCTTGGAAGGATCAGGTGGAGAAAGACCTGGCTTCCCTTGGTGTCTTCAAGAAGAAGAAGAAATGGTGCCTCGGGTCTCGATCAATATGTATATAGAACGGTTCGTGCTTTCAAATATTTCCGATTATCTCTATAGATTATTACACCATTGTCTTAACATTCTACAAGCAAAACCGCAGGCTATTATTGATAAACCACAAGTTCAGTGGTGGGATATTGAGTATGAGATTAAATCCTCGTGTCGTACTAACATTCAAAAGAAAATTAATTAAAAAAAAAACGAAGTTAAATTTTCTAATTGCGGTCGCCCCTCGGCAGGGAATGTCCACCCCTCCGAGTGTATTTCGGACATGAAATAAAGGCTCCTCATAAAAAAACCATCGGCCGTTCGGAGGGGCTTAGTATAAACTGTAGGTCCCTCCATTTGTTGAAAACACATCAAGACCACAAATTGAAGGAGGAGCTCGGCCTAAAATCGCTTCAGTGGTTACAATGCACAAATTATATATATATTATATTATTTATATTATGTACCTATATATTACATGTATGTTAAAAATGTCAAAATAAGATATTGATGATGAGTCTGCGCAATTGATTTTGTGCAGCTTATGCCCATTGAATGCTTGTAGAAGCTTATGATGAATCGTCGGCGTAGATGAGATATATAGAGTGTGGTTTCGACACTTCAAGAATGATAAGCTTCCTAGCCAACTCAAAAAGTTTGAAGATTAGGAATTGATGTCTTTACTGGATCAAGATTCAAACCAGGCGGAACCATTGAGTGAACGTTATCGACTATAAATAATAAACTCGACTTTTATTTTATGTCTGGGGTTGATATTCCCTGTCGAGGAACCGCAATTACATTAGAAAAATTAATTTGATATAATTTGTATGTTGGTTGTCTGTATTCATTAAAATCTTTCTGGAAACGCTGTAATAGAAGGTCTCAGGCCTTACACATGATTGGTTCGAGAACAGATAGGAATCATTTCTTACAGATGGTATTCGAAAATTACCTGAGAAATGAGGGAAAAATTGTCGCTTCCGACGGACTATGCTTTGAATGATGTATTTTTTCAATAAAAAACTTTTTTGAACAAAAGAAAAAGGACGAGAAAATTTGTACATCCAACACATTTAGAATGTTAAGCATTTCATCTCCTAATAAATAAAATTGGAAGCAAAAACAAAAAATAAATAAAAGTAAAAACAAGTTAATTAGGGCAGATCGTTAATAAAGCAAACATAAAAATTATATAAGGGATTTCCTCTTTACACAAGCAAAAAAAATCCAAGAGTTCTATTGATCAATTAATAAATTTTGTAATTAAAAAATTAAAAAAAGTTAAATTTATTAAGTGGTGACTGTATTTATAAAAAAAATTATGTGAACTCGCGAACTACCGAACAAACATAAATTGGTATTAATCTGTCGTTATACTCGCCTATTTATGTAGATATGTACATATATCTGCTAATGATAACGAATTTTTTTTAAACCATTTATATTTAAAATTTTATTACTACATATACAATCGGCAAATATAAATATTAAATTTTCTTAAGAAATTAATTTTAAAATTTGTTTAAAAAAAAGTTAATAAATCTACAATAGCATCCCATCTTCACTCTAATAAATTCCACTAAAGATATATGGGCGTGCGACCAGAAAACATGTGAAACTCACACTTCAATGACAGCTCAACTGTCAATATGACAACTCGAAACCTATAAAGTGATATCAAATATTAACGTATGATGCGTTAAAAGTAACAGCATCAAACACGCAAAATAAAAAAAATAATCATAAAAATAAAATCAAAAAGTAACGAAACAAAGGATAACCTAAGAATAAAGAAGATAAGCATTTTATTCTTGGAAAAAAAAATCAAAAAGAAGTCGAAATAAACGAAAACCAATCGCTTGTATGTACCATACTATATATGTATGTACATATGTATGTATGTATGTATGTAGGCATTTGAAGGAAATCAAACGATTTCGCCGCAATATTCATCGAACAGCAAAACCATTGAAGCTGTCAACGAGAAGTGTCATTATGCTGCGTCCAAGCGCAAAAGCACCAACGGCCCTAGGCAATGGCGACGGCGACGGCGGCAGCAACCAAACAATGTGGCATGCAAATTCCGTATCCTTAAACAATAATAACAAGCGCAATGACAGCGGCTAAGCAAAAACAATAACAAATACAACAGCGAAAGCCTAACGCACGCAAGTTTGGGAATATATGAAAGCGCTTATATATATATATGTATAAATGTATGTAGAACGCTAGATTGAAATGCGTGCAGCCACAGCAGCAGCAGCAGCAACAGCGCCTTTTGTCGGCGAGTAGCTGCATTACAAGCCGTCATATTTCTTCTACGCCATGTCATGCGCCTCACAACGCCACTGCTCACACAAGCCGGCAAACGGAATTTGCCTTACTTGCTTACTCGCACGCAATGCAAACAAGAAAAATACAGAAAGTATATGAATGTATGTAGCAGTGGACTGACAGCTGCGAGACGGCAACTCGTCAACATCAACCACGCAACAGTGCAACAACATACGAGCGAGCGAATAAATGTCCGGCCTGTTCTTCAATGACTGCGCACCACCTTCGCGTACAAACACACGCACACACAACCATTTTCGACTCTCCACCTTTTTTTTCACTCAGCACACACACACACACACAACCATTGCAGCCTCATACTCTACTTACTCGGTGCTCGTTCTAACACTACGCGTCAGACTATTTGACTCGCTCTCACTTACACAGCCTTCGGCTAGTGCTGAGCGTCATCAACTCCGCCCGAATTTCAATATGGCCGAGACGCTGATTGGTTGCTTACATGCAATAACACGCGCTGGGCGTACACGAGCTAGCTGGCCGACGATTTGTGACGTTATTTTATTACTTTTTTGTTTTTGTATGCGAATTTTTGACGCGTCGAATGATCGTTTTGCATTTTGCGTTTTGCTGTTGTAACGTTTCACTTCACGCCTCTTTTGTTTACATCTCAGCAGCCGAGCGTTTACATTACAGTGACTGCGTTGCGTTGCACAGTCGAATGGAAATGTACATATGTACCTATGTAAGTGCGAATATGTATGTGAAATTGCATGCAGTGCGCCGCGCTCACGCAATCGCGACTGTGGATAATTGTGATTAATTTGCAAATTGTTGAAATTGCATTTTATTGTAATTTGTTTACATTTTAGATTTATGTATTTATGTACGAGTAGGTATGGATATTCTCAATAGCACATGGCTACTGTCTAAAACATGGATATTTATAGCATCCGTATGTGTATTATATCTATACAAATACATAGTACATACATAATATGTTTAAATGAATATTAACAATTTTAAATACATAGATTACGAGTTTTTGTAATTTCCTTTAATGATGATTAGCACGATTATCACATCGTATAACTTCTAGTAATTATTTTTATTATTTTCTAATTTTTTAACGAGTAGCAATTGTTTTATGTAAATTTAATCGTTTGATAAAAATGTTGACCCGACAAATAATTACAATTAAATCATTAAAAAAAATTTCAATTAATTCAGGAAAAATAATATAATAACTATTAAATATTTCACGTAATAGTTTGGAAGGCAATTTAAATTGTTTTAATTTCTCGTTAGAAATTTCGAGGTATAATGAGGTTCTACTTCTTCTTACCGGGAAAAGAGTATTATTCTCTGATGAATCGAAGTTCAACTTGAGTATGATGACGGCTAAACTCCAGGTTTTGCATCGTAGCTATGAAGTAAGAAGACGAATATGTTTTAGGCTGGGGTTGCCAAGAAATCGGCATCTGTCATTGAAAATAATGCTTATAGGACCGTTTAATATTAAATTACATCGTCATCTGCTGAGCAAGTAGAACCTAATTATACCGTAAAATGCAATATAAGTCTGAGTTTGGCCCACTCAATATTTCGCACTCAATTGGATTGAGTCCTGTGGAGAATTTTGAATTCGAAAATTGATAGAAAAAATTGTAAGCCAGAAAAGCGGTGTGATCAAAGAAACCTGGTGCTACTTATCGGCGAAAAGTTTTTAGTAAAAAATCATTGATGCCAAAGAAAGTGCTGCGGTCTTAAAAACAGTGATTTTAGTACAAAATTCTTATAAATAAAAAACTTAACTATTTCAACTATTTTGGGGTGTGCTTTATTTCTGAGCATTTAGCATTTAAATAAAATTAATTTTCATAATTTATTTCATACTAAGTAAAATGCGGTGTATTTTTTATAATATATGTACTATATATAATTATTATCTTATCAACGCTGAAGGGATTTTCGGCCGAGCTCCTTTTTTTCCGACAAATAAGTGGCGGGATCTACAGCTTACAAATGTATTGTTAGAAGAAGCTATTACTTCATATACAAAATACACTCGGAGGCTTGTTGTCTTCTACTGAGAGGCGACAGTAATTGAAAAAATTATTTTTTATAGATTTGAATGTTGGCCGAACAAAGACTCGTACTCTGGCCTGCCAGTTGACATGGACGAAAACATTCCAGCTCTGAAAATATTCGAAGCAGTACCAGCTGGCGCATGCAGAGGAAGAGGAAGATCTCTACTCCGTTGGAAGAATCAGGTTTAGAAGGAAATGTCTTCATTTGGTGTCTCCAATTGACGAAATAAGACTAAAAGAAGAAGACCGACGAACTATTGGTAATTCGCCGAAGAAGAAGAAGAGAATAGATGCAAATAAAACTACGTGAAATCATCAAGGAGAGAGGAGTAAAAATAGATGAATAGATTTAAGTTGACACCTCAATCATTATATGATTAATGTCGCTTGGGAACACCTTACATTTGGGATGTGGCATGTTTTGTGTATATTGCATACTGTTTGTTAGATAACTCATGGTTTTTTGGTTCCAATATCGAAGAAGTCATCTACGACTTCAAAAATTTGACTGTCAACATTGACATGGGAGCCGAGTCACGAATGCGATGACTGTTTGCTTGATGAGAGGAGATATATTGTTTCGTCGTCGTTGACTATCGGACTCATACGCTTCGCTTTCTTATCAAGTCTGGAGCAAGCGAGACTCTTATAAAAAATTGTACCTTGTTAATTCAGCTCTGCAGTTCATATCGTGTGGCTAGACACGATAAGAAATCCACTTGAAACCTCGTTTGATAGCGAACGGCTTGGAGAGGTTCTTCCCGATCCTGAAGGGGCTTTTGGTGTTACCTATAGTTAGTTCAACCGTGTAAGTATTGCGGAGATATCAAATTCAGACAGATCGGCGTAGAGGCAACTCCTTTAAAATCAGCGAAGAAGTGATGTGTATCGATCCTCTTTTAACGGGTCTTTTTCCAAGATTTGACGCATGATGAATATCTGACCAATGGTGGATTTACCCGGTCCAATCAGTTTGTTGGCGGTGGGCTTTAGTCTGTCACACAATACGCTGGAAAGAACCTTATATGCGATATTAAGGACGGTACACACGATCATATATGCGATATTGAGGAGGTTTATCTCACGGTAATTGGCACAGGCTGTGGGGTCCGCTTTTTTATAGATTGAACAAGCATACTTAAATGCCAATCGTCTGGCATGCTTTTATCCGACCATAATTTGCAAAGAAGCTGATGCACGCAGCTTGTCAGTTCTTCATCGCTGGTAATCTATCGTCCCTCGCCGGTTTGTTGTCGGGTGCGGCATCTTCTGGCTGGAGAAGTGTTCCCTCCATAAATTCTCTGGTCATTCAATTTAATTTGATATAAAATAATCTCAAATCGCCATTTTAAAAAAAACACCTAGAGTTGTTACGTAAAAATAGCCACACCCGATAAGCGAACTACAGATGAGTGGAAATGCCTGCGAATTCAAATTCGTTAATTTATGAACTCGCAAATTTTTTTTTTTTTTAGTGAAAATGAGCTCTTCTCTGGTTCGAGGCGAACTTGTTGTGCTTATTGGGAAAAAACTTCTTTGCACAAATGCCGCTGTAAGTATATACATATATACCTTATAAGCTTATATGGTACATACATAATAGTCTATACATATACTACCACACGCTTACGAAAATCTCGAAACATTTGCGTTGTTGCTTGCTGAATACCTACCGCATTTGGTGCATAACTCATTGCTAATTTTCCAGTAAACTAATTGCTCACTAAATCTTTCATAATTATGTATTTGCCACTAAACCAGTTATTTTATGACTGACAGATATTTGTGTGGTAATAAGTTTTAGCAATTTTTTTCTCACTTACAAACATATAATGTATACATATACATATCTACGAGGGTATTAACAAAAGTTCGGTAAGTTGACCAGAAAAAAAGCAAAAAAAAAATTATTTTAGTATTTATTCGTAATCTTTGTCCTCTTTTATCTTCTTTTCTATAGATTCACTTCTGAAAACATTCTTAAAAATTTTGTTTTTTTAGCTTATCAAGTTCAGCATTAACCGCATTAAATATCTCCTCGTTGCTATTAAAAACCTTTCGTTTTTTTTTTTTTTATTTTTGGAAATAATCATAATTCGGGGATATGGTGCTCGATGTATTCCTTCGAACCCAGAGGTTGCAATAAAATTACTCGTTATTTCAGCAGTGGGAGATGGCGCGTTGCATGATGCCAAAAGTAGCACCGCAAATCCTCTTTCTTCCCGTTTTCCAATAAATTTTTGAAAACTTTTGATAAGCACTCTTCGGTTTACCATTTTGCAGTTACCGTCTGACCCTTTTCCAAAGGTTGAAGTAAACTGATATCATAACTTTTGCTGCTGATTTTTGTTGCTTAGATTTTACGGGTGGGTTTGCTCCTGTTGGCTCTATGCCGTGGACTGCTGTTTGGTTTTTGGATCGTATTTACAGAACCAAGATTTGTAACCAGTAACGACTTCACTAAAGTTGCTAGACCGAGCATTTTCGAATCTGTTTAGGAAAAATTGAGCAAAATGCCCTCGAGCCTCTTTTAGGCCTCATTTAAAATTCCTGGTATATCGGGCGGATTTCTTCGCGTATCCCAGATGATTACTAAGTCATTGACAATCATTTTTAGTGTCAATCGTTGAACTACACCAGAGCTACAGTGACGTCATCAGTGTAAGATTTTGGTCGACCTACTCGGGTCTCGTCCTCTATTATGGAAAAATGTCCAGTCTGGAATCTTCGTAACCACTTAGAAATAGTATTTTAAGACGGTGCAATCGTTCCATATGAAATTTGGCATTCACTGAATATTTGTATTGGCTGTAAATTACGTCGAAACCCGAAGAGAATCACATGACGAATTTCTCTTTTCGTTGGTGGTGGAATTTCGTCTGACCTATCCTCAGCTATTTTGCGTTTTCTCGTCTCTATTTTAGCCGATCGTGCTAAAATTTGAAAGGAAGACTAATAAAGTAATTGCAAAGGATTTGGTATTTTTAGATTTTTACAAAAACAAATTGAAAGTCACCAACTAACTGAAGGTTGGTTAATCCCCTCGTACATATGTGTGTATGCATGTTTAAATAAATACGTGTATATTTAAACGCATTTAAAAGTATTTATAATTGCTTATAGTATATATGTATCCATATGTACATATGTATGTGTGTGTGTACATACATATACCTATATATATCACTTACCGTAAATTATTTATTTTCACTGCATCACTCGCCAGTTATGAGTGAAGAGCTAGCAAATGGCGTTCGGTGTGAAGGCGTAAAATTTTTTAATAAAATTTGCCTACTCATTCGCCTTCATACCGCTATGCGACCCATCGTGCAGTGCACAACAACACAAAGCCTACAGCCCACAGCCTATAGCCCATAGCTGCGTAGTATCTCGTCTCCAGCGAGTTAGCGTATGTACCATAAGCAATGTTTAAACACATGCCACAACAACAGCTATGCATGCATCTGGCTTGCTTCTTATTCTTGCTGCTATGCTTGCACTTGTTGTTTTTGTTTTTTTAATGCTCATACGCATACGCAGCGAGTATTTAGTGGTAAAAGCCAACGATTTGGCGATTTCGCCAACTTGTAAAACTGCAGTTAAAATGTTAATTGGCCAAGAGTTGACAGGTAAATTGGCACGTGAACAGGAAAACCGCAACGGCAAGTGCCGCACGCTGCACGCTGTACGCTCGACGTTTGGGGGAGCTGTGGTGTCGCCACCACATTTCTGCGGTTTCAAGTGGTGGCAAAGTGGACGCCAAGTGGCAAGTTGTAAGCAGGCTAATGTACTGGTATTGTAAAAATTCCTCAATAACTCGAGAGAACATAAATACATGTGTAGACGTAGGTATGTTTGCACATATGTAGATATGTATGTTGGCATAGAGAAAAATGTGTAAGTGTGCGTATAATTGCAAATTAATTTTTCAAATTGCGGTTTCCGCGTCGCATCAATGCAATTTACGCCATGTGGCAACAACTGGTCGTGCAACAAAACGTGTATTTATGCATACATATATATGTATGTACCTATATGCAAGTGTGAGTGTATCTGTCTGTGTGTGTGTGTCATTATAAGACTTTGGATTTTCAATATGCATTGCAAAGTAATTATTTTTCTAACATCCAGCAAAACCCACTCGAGTGAACATTTCACGCCAAGCAATTGCTAGCTGCAAACATATGTATAATACGAGTATGTACATATGTACATACATTTGTATTAATAAATGTGTGAATATATTCATTTGCAATAAATCATCGACAAGTCAAAGTATTTGCATTTTCTAAATACTTGTTGCGCAACGCACACACGTGTCTATATGTATGTATGTGCATTCAGTTGCAATTGCTGACAAATCGCTTATAATCGTACATACATACATACACGTACGTTTAATAAGTGTGTATTATGAGTTAGTAACGCCATCGAGGTGCTAAATAGATTAACCACAAGCTGACACTGAAGTCAAAACATTATTTTCTGCTGGGCGATTTCGTGTCAACATGCGAATTTACATACAAACATACATACATACATATGTAAAGTACGGTAAAGTAAAAATATATGAATTAATTAATGTCAAAGCATTTTAATAACTAACTAACTATGAGCTGTTAAGCAGGTTGGAATTTATCTATTTGGAATATTGCGTGTTTGGAGAAATCTAATTGACATAAGCAGATCCGTGTTTAGCGCGTACATGCTTATATGCACATTGGTATGTATATGCGGGAGTTAAGTGAAAAAATTATAAGTAATAATGTCCGATCGCTTTGATTTAATCGAAAATGTTAAGGTTGGAACTTACTAATGAGCGTTGATCCCGCTGTGTTGATCCAATCCTGATTGCCGATTTTAACGTCAGGTTGAGCAAAAAGGCATATTCGGCATAACGGTCGGTCAATTCGGACTCTACGACGAAACCTCTCTAAAATTGTGTGAGACTGATCCAAAAATATGAACATTTCTAACACCAAACTCCAGTCCTGAGATCGAAAATCGCGTAAACAAATCAATTATATTGGGATAGACGGAAAGCATGCGTTCAGTGCTATAGATGTGAAGAGTCCAAATCATTTTCTTGTAGCAACTAAGATACACACTCGCCTCTATGCAGCAAAGAAGGTCCGTCAAAAAACACAAGGAAGGTTCGACGTCGAAGAGCAGCAATTACAAGGGTTTTCTATTCGACTTGCCCTCTCGCTCACTGAGAACGCTCATCAACAACTCTGCATAAGAGAATTTCAAACGCCATACATATCGTCGCCAAAGAAACAATTGACCTTCGACAATATCGAAAGAAGAGCTGATGAGAAGAGGGTTGCGGGAACGTGGTAAAGAGGAAAAAGTAATGAATTTGCAGATATCCAAAGGCACATAGAACGGGAAAGATACTGAGAGTTGTAGGAGGACGGAGAAAGGAAAACGAAATATGCTGAAAGTGACTTACAGAATATTTCGCAACCGAAATGTAAGGTTTAGAGTGGTGATCTAGCGAATGATGCCAAGAGTACACTGAATTTATATAGGGAAGGCTTCTCCAGCCTGCTAAGTGACAGTTAAAGTAGCTGAAAATGACGAACTCGTAACCCTAATAGAAACCCTACTTTGACAAAGTTCGATTACCGATCGCCCGCTTCAAAAATAGCAAAGCAGCGGGTGCCGATGAGCTGCCTCGACACCGCTTTGTCGGAAGTTAGTATAACCGCACGACTGTTTAAACTGACCCTCAGCATCAGCAAAAGCTTCGTCAGTACTAGGAAGTATCTCTCTAAACCATTCGATAAGGAACTAGGTTTCAGACAGGGCGAATTTTTATCAGGTGACATCTTCAACATATTATGAACCGCAGAATGTTAAGTCTATAAGAGCGTAGAAATGGTCATTTAATATCACTGTCCTCAACATCCGCGGATTTCCTGCTGCTTTCACCGGATCAGACAAAAAAATGGTACAAATGGGTCTGAGAGAGAACAAGCTCCGTACAAACCACCTGCTGTCATCCAACAAACAGTCAGCGCTTTCGCATTTTCCCGATCAATCTCAACAACAATGCCAGTCTACAACGCAGAATTACTCTTACCAACATGGGCTACTTTGAATTGATGAAAAGAAAGTTGTTCTCTCGACGTTCCAAAACCAAACTCCACAAGTAACTCATTATTAAATCGCCGAAAGGGTGACAGCCCTTGGGTCAACTCCGGTGCATAGAACCGGCTGTCTTGAGAGTTCCCTTGCGCAACTTAGATCTGGATACTGTAGTAGATTAAACTCCTACTTATCCAGACTCGACCCCAACATACCCAACGTATGCCCTGCATGTGGAGAGTCTCCGTACGACACTAACCACCTCTTCACATGCCCCCTTAAACCGACTCATCTAATCCCCCTCTCCCTTTGGTCCAATCTCGTCGAAACATCACGTTTCCTGGACCTCCCTTTAGATGACCTCGGTGACTTAGATTAACAAAGCCTGCACTAAGCTTGGTTAGCCAGCCGCTACTACAACAACAACAAAAGTAACTCATTATTCCCTTGCTGATGTATGGGGCAGAAGCTTGAATGACGATGATATTTAATAAGTTGGCGTTTGGAGTTTTCGAGAAAATGGTGGACAACGGTGAAAACCGCAGCCGATGGAACGATGAGCTGTGCGAGATATACTACGACGACATTGACAGTGTTTGCGCTGGCTAGGTCATGTCGATAACAAGAACGACAACACACCAGCTTTGAAAGTGTTCGATGCAGTACTTGCTGGTGGAAGCAAAGAAAGAGGAAGGCCACCACTACGGTGGAAGGATCAAGTTTAGAAGCAACTCTCTGCTCTTATTATTTCGGCCAAGAGGTAGAAGAGAAAGGAAGAACCGACTGTTTATTCATATCCAGCGCCGAACGGCTTTAAGAGCTTTTTAAGAGGAGCTTTTCATTTCAAGTCATCAGAAAAAACACCGAAAAGAGACACGAAGGAGGGGTGCTCTGGCCCTCGATACACAATAGGCATAAAAATGTATGCAATAATTCCAACAATTGCCTCGGGCAAAATAATATGCTGAGTTCCCAAAGTTCCCACACCTAAAGAAACATAAAACTTTCGCAAAAAGTAAAATTCAAAAAAAACAAAGTCTACTAAAATCAGTTACCTTTTGCGTTAAAAACTATTTAAAAATCGTGTGGTCAATATCAAGCGTGTTTGTGACGTGGAATTTTTTGTGAGAAATACAAATTTTATATAAATACATATACGAGTACATATACCATATATGTATGTATGTGCATATGGCGCACGTTTTCTGAGTGTCAAAAGTACCACCGAACAGAGATCACGGTAATTTATCTCAACAAATCGACGCCGTAACTTCTGTGCCACACACAACAACTCATTGAACATTGCACATATGTATACATAACATACATACATACATAAATAGATATGCGAACACTTGCGACTTCAACGCCAACGCCAACGCCACCGCCACCGCCGCCATCGGTTTGGCAAAATAATTTATTCGCACAAATGAAACAATTCATACATCACTGTCAATGTGATTTTTAGTGAAAATATTTTCAATTTAAACGCTTTGTTGGCAACGTTGATGAATAAGGCAACAAAAAAACCAAAAAAAAAAAAACAAAAAAAAACAAAAAAAAATGAACTAAGAAAATATATGTATTTGGTAAATGAATTAAACAATTACCGCATCGATCGCAGCACAAATGGCTTCATAAAATTTTAAATTGATTTTTTTTTTACAATTCTGTTGTTGTTTTTTGCTGCTGCAAACACGATTTTATTTTCTGCTTAATCACCGCGATTGCTTTTTTTCGCTTTGAGAAAACGTGAGAATGTTTTTTTTTCTGAAAATACATACATATTTACATATACATACATATATATGTATTTATTTAGATATACTTATTACAGATTAATATATATATAATATATTTATATAAAATTGAATACGAAAAAAATTGCCAGCCAAAATTATGACATCCAATTCAATTGTTTGCTTACCACGCAGCAGCAGTCATACACGTACATATATACATGCATATATACATACATACACATTCGTATACCAGATTATGTACATTCACATGCTACATATAATATATAAAGCCGCTAGTACAAGCCACACAACATGCAACGTGCTTTGTTTTGCTGCTTACCTTTTTGTTGTTAGTGAAATGTAATAAATATATAATAAAAATAAAACTAAAAAAAAATAAAAAATAAAATAAAATTAAAAGTAAAATAAAATAACTAAATAAATACTCGCGCATGCGGCATGCCACAGTGTCAGCAGCAAAGAGTCACAGCCACAAAAATTTTTGCCATGAATGAACGCAAATCGAGCCAAAAGTGAACTTAATTTTGTGGCAGCAACTTGCAAGAAAAACAAAAAACTCCTATGGGAAAAAATTAGTAGGGCAGTGCTAAGTTCGGTTGGAACCGTTTATTGGATGCCCGACTTTTGGTCGTCTACTTACCAAATGCGGTTTTAACTGCACAATTGATTAATACATTTTTTACGATTTTTTTTCAAACAAATGAGCTAAATGTGATATTTATGGTATATGAATTAAATTAAGAGAAAGCAAAAATTAGAGCATCTACAAAGATATTTGTACCAAATCTTACTTCAGGGACGGCTATCTCGCGCAGCTTTAGAGGAAGGACTCCTCAGATTGGCTTCGGTGTATATGCCATATACAAACGCTGGCAACTTCCTGCCAAGATGCATTAAGCATTTCCATGGTGAACTTTTCTCTTGATTGCTCTGTAGTCTCACGGCTTAATTGGTTGGTGTGATCCTAGACAAAAGATTGGAGGTCAAAATTTGGAGAGAAACACATGGTTCGAAGATTCGAAGAAAACGTCTATCGCACTCTATACTGCAAAAGAGATATTCGTTGAAGATGATTGAAGTCCCAAAATGTGGAACTAGAACTCCTTTAGGTATATGTAGTGTGTTATAAAATAGTGGCAAAGGTGATCTCGTTACCAGAAGTTTAGTGGTACCCTTATATACCTTAGTGGGCCTCTTAGAAGTATGCGAAATAAAGCTTTATATTGAATATTTGAACTCAACCTCACGACGTAGTAGTATATCATATGATGGTCGAGCTTGCAAGGAATAGTACTTCCCTTCTACTCTCGCCAGCATGCAAGATTCTTGGCATACCGTTCTCCCCATGTATGCTCACCATAGCAGTATTACTCATCACAGATACTAATGTGACTAAGGTAATGTAGCCAGCATAGAATAAAAGAAGGTCGAGAGGGTCTTCTCACGGGACATGCTCTATAAGGAACACACAGACGATGGATGTACCTTCAAATGACTTCCACAGGAGTTGTAGAAAGGAAATCTAGGCAAAACAGCGGAAATGAGATAGGAAAGGATCACAAGAAATATAATTCTCAAAAAGAGAAGATGTCTTTACTACAATATGGATTCTGAGAGCTCAATGATAGAATACATGTGGCAAGACTGGGAGCATCTTATAGAAGATGATGAAGGGGTAAATCCACTCTAGGATTTTGGAAAACATGATTTTATTTTTTGCTCACAGGGTACCTTTGGGTCCTAGAAATTATATGCAATTGGTTTTAAAGTGAAAAAAATATTTCAAACAGCTGAGCCTTTTTATTTTGCTGCAGCCCCTCAGAGCGTGTGCTGAGTACAATGAAAACTTTAAACGCGTTTTTCTCAAAATCACATCACATTTTCCAAACTGGGAGGACAGATTATCGATTTATCTGAAATATTGATGGTAGTCTCACAAATACATTTTTTTTTGGAATTACGTAGCCGTTTTTCGATAAAATGTAAAGTTTTTTTTAATAATTTAGTGCATATTTTTTAGTCAAAAATCAATCTTTTCAAAAAAAAAGTGTGTCGCTTTCACAAAAATTATTTAAAAAATAAATCCGTACGTACTTCCGAAGACCATAGTTTGTAGATCATAAAACTTTTTGCTTTTCTGTTCTAGGTCTCATCATTTAGAAGAAATCGGCCCACCCGTGGACGCCTTTCAATAAAACATGAATTAATAAATGGACTCTACCACCGCCATTTTGTAACAAAATAATAATTAAAGAATATTTTTTTATACTTCAATATATGTTCAATAAAATGGTTAAATAGAAATTATATTCCTTTCCCCATATGCCTAAAATAAATTTTAAAAAATTAGTCTATTTTTCAACCTCTAGAGTGGCTTTACCCCTTAATATTAAGAACTTAGATGACCCTGTACCTATGTAACTGCATAGAGAATTTTTGTTTTTAGGACCGATCTATCCGAAATGACTTTTATTTCCTTTTCATAGGTTTTTATACAATAGATTATAAATTATAACAAATTCAATACCTTTAAAATCGAATAAAAATCGTATTATTGTAGATCTATCTTAAAATTCCATTTGGACAAAGTCGTGGGCAAAGTTTAGTTTATTATATTAATATTCATCATGGCTTGAAATTTTATCGAGATATCTCATATGTCTACATTCAATTATTATTTGTTGCTACACAAACCTTTTATACCTTTTGCACACAATACAGTGGGCTACAAAAAAAAAACTTTACTCACCATATGGCTGCAGTCAACGAGTAGTTGCATAAATCACAGCTGCTTTTCTAGTTATTGCTGTTCTTGTTGTTGGTATGGAGCATAGTTTAGTAAATTTTTTTTCTGTTTTTCGGTTGATTCCTTCTTTTTTAGTTCCCACATTTTGCACGATTTTATGTTTTTGGTCGCGTGATATTTGCCTTGATTCGCTTTATAGTCGCTAGACAGTTTTTTATCATACATATATATACATATACATATATAAATATATATACATATATACATATTATATATATTATATGCTATTCGTGGGCGCACTTGTGCATATTTAGGAGTGTGCAGCATATCATATTATTAAGTTATTTAATTCTATAATATGAAGATTGAAAGATAAAATATGAAACTATAAATCTGTAATAAAAGAACACCTTCATAAGAGACATACACATTCACACATATGGGTATAAAAAGCTTATTAAATTATAGAGGCTTAGTGTGAAATAAAAAGACAAAAAATGTTTATCAAATCCTTAAAGGTATTTAAACTTAAATGTAGGCTGGCGGATTTGGTCTGGCGAACATACATAGCTTACGACTATCAGACTTTGAGGAATACTCAACACCACCAGGGTTGAAGAGGTGGACCATGAGCTACCTAAGTGGTCGATAGTCATTGGTGAATAAACGGATCCGGAGGGCAGTATATTTTCCCTTCTTATCACTTCTGTTTAATTTCTACATTACTAAACTTTCTCCTCCAACAAATTTCAATTCATTGTTATCTTGCCGACCTCTCCCACGTCTTCACCGCACGCAAGCTACAGCGCAAGGATGAACGAAGGAGCGAAGGAGTACCAGCTCGAGCTCGATGTGAATGGCGATGGCAGAACATTTTCAACAATTAATAGTGACTCACAGTAATCACATTCGACAGCCTGCACTCCTCCACTCCGCGCATATGGCAATTGCAGCCACAAAAGTACAGCACCTGAAGCGTGGAAACAAGGCTGGCATTATACAAAGCAATTGGCTGGCCGGTCGTAAACGACGCTTCTGCGATTTGGACACCAGGGACTAGCGAGATGCCTCTGAAGAAGCTACAAGCTTGACAGAATACCGACCTTACAACCATGATAGGAAACCTTCTGATAACGCCGGAGCATCATTTGCACAGCGAAGCCTTAGGAGTATAATATCTGCTGGAATGCTACCATTTAGGGACATCAAAAAGAACCGAACCCATCGAAACAGCTCGTTTCCTGAACCCGAGAAAACCGAGTTATCATGTTATTTTGGGTGTGGATATTGAAGCGGATTATACGAAACGTCGTATAGCAACCGCTACAACAACAAAAATAATAAAAACAACAGCAACAGTCAAAGACTTGTAATATCTTGGCTATATATTCGTATATATATAATTGGACCTTTGTAACCGCTGAAGCGATTGGCGGCTGAGCTCGACTCATCTACTATACTAAAGTAATCTGCATGACTTCGCTAATACTTTAACACCGATTTCTCTTTCCATCCTCTAATATGACATATATCAACACCCACAGTAGAGTAGTGACTTTCACTTAACTCGTCTTTCCATCATTTTGGACTTTTTACTAGCTTGAACCCCGCAAAGTAGCCGCCTCTACTAATTCTGCACTTATTAGCCAACATAATTTATTCCTAAACACTATAAAAGAATTATAAAATTTCCAATCAGCAACAATCAGCTATCTTAATATAACTGCAAAAAACAGTTAACCGAAGTATCACGACCCACACCTTACGATCACGAGAGTGGCAAGAATCCAAAAAAAAAAAAAAAAAAAACAAGAAAAGGAGTCTGCGCCGTATGTTGCATGTCATGCTTATGTGTTTTACAAATTTGTGGCAGAAACTCAACAACAACCACAACAACAAAACTAACTAAAATTGTACCAAACAAGCAACCGAGCGACTGGTATGGCATGTACAACGACAATACTTGTACTTGTACTAATAATAATAATAATAGTCGCTGTAATGGAGCGCAGATCAGAACAACACTAGTCAACAACAACAACTCCATTAACAACACAAATTCATATGCAAATTACAACACGCAGCAACCACGCCACGCCACGCCAAGACAAGACAAGCTGACGGCATAAAAGTGGGAGTACACACATACGTATATACACGTATGTATGTATTTACATACAAACATGCAACACATAACACTCAGAATTTGTGGCAAATTCACCACCCTCCACACCGCCATATAGCATCAGCTGTTGCGTTGGTTATGCCGATCTTAGCAGCTGTGCCGTGCCGCCACCGCCCACCCCAACGCTGCTCACTTCCAAGCAAACCAACTCAGTTCAGTTCAGCACAGTTCAGTTCAATTTAATGCAGTTAGTTGAGTTCAGTACAGTTCGGCTGACTTAAGTTTAGTGGGGCTAAGCTGCGCTTGATTGCATAGCAATCGCCTGCAGTGGTGGGTGGATTAGCGTGAATTAGAATTCCAAAGTCGGGCAAAAAGCCCACCGAACCGTCCAGACAGTCGCAGCAGTGAATGTGCGAACGAGCGAGTGAGTGAGCGCACGGCGGTGGTGGCGTATAGAAATGGTCGGAAGAGTTACAGAAGGGAGGAGAACAAAAATTGTGGTGAATATGTGTTACCACTGTTACCGCTGGTTATCTTGGCGTGCCGCACAGCATGAAATTGAAATTGCGATCAGTTGTTTGTTGTTTTACTTGAACAAAGATCAAAAAATGAAAATAAAAATTAAAAAGAAATCCAAATCAACTCTACGCCGAATCGTTGCAAATGAATTACAGTCTTTGCATTCACCAATCCTCGCCTTCTTTAAGCAGTGTGGCTCTATAGTCGGCCATCCCTGCAGGGAAAAGCCAAACTCCTTCAATTTTTAGTATGCGTCTTCATGTTTTCCTAACAAGAGGAGAGACCTACGGTTTATGCTAAGCCACCTCCGAACGGCTGTTGATTTCTTATGAGAAGCTTTGATTTCATGTCAGATCGCAATGAGAAAATTTAACTTAATTTTTTATTATATATTAATTTTATATAATTTTTCGTTATTGGTCGGATCAAGGCTCGAATCATAGCCTTCCGTATGACAGTAAGCAATGCTAACCACTCGCCTATTGCGGCCTAACTATTATAGTTTCCAGTTAAATACTAGTCTGATAAAGATAAAATCACCCATATACATACATACAAATAGCAAACTAATGTTTCCAAATATCTAGTACAATAGTTCTCCTGTTAGAGGAGCAGTAATGATTGTCATGTTCGCTACTATGTTATGTTAATTTCTAACATACCACTGTTATGTTATATTCTCTGTTATGTTCGGTATAAGTACGCTGTAAGTCGCTACTCGTTACATTGTCACGATAGTCGAGTGGTTAATGCTTATAACTGTCGTTGAGATTCAACATATATAAATAAACTGGTATGAATTTGATGCATAAATGGACCATTGACTGTTAATATGGCTTTGCGGTGTTAAAATTTCCAATTGTTAACGTGGGAAACAGATGGAAGATGAACCAGTTAGTGTAAAAATGTGAAAACGTTAACAATTATTACATATTTTTCCCTGCAGGGATGTTACATGTGTGTATGTGTGTGTGTGTGTGTGTGTGTGTTAATGTGCATGCTGCATGAAGCTTCATAATTTATGGGTGCAGCTTGTCATAATTGCGTTACCAAACGCCAAATGAGTGGCTTAATATGATGGGTGGAAGTAAATTTATAAAAACGAGTTCACTCGCTCGTTTAACAAACAAGATGAAGCTCTACTCATAGGTACATACATACATACATACATATATAAATAAGTAAGTTACATACCCGCTAGTATACATACACTTGCGTACATCTAACAGCAGGTGGAAGGGCGGGGAAAAAGGGAGAAAGATAGTGTGTTTTATAATATTAGTTGTTAAACAAATTGCAATTCAATATAAAAAAATGTTGTATACGACCGTACCATATTAAACGTAAACGCAACAAAAAATTTGCCGATTTCTACGCGACGGTCTTCGATTTGGCTGAAAATCGGCATACGGTTGAATTTCATGGTGAAAATTTGCTATCACTGTAAAGCTAAACATAACTATTTTTAGAAAAATTTTTTAAAAATGTTTCAGATCTATTTCAGTCAGTTCTAGCATGAAGCCTATCGCTCAGAAACCTGTTGCGTTTAATATGGAATGGCCGTATACATATACGGTGTGTCCCAAAAATAACCGAACTTTTTGGATATAAAATAGTAAAATACACATTATATTATCTTTAAAAGTTATTATTT
Organism: Ceratitis rosa; assembly: GCA_037013455.1. Taxonomy (NCBI): domain Eukaryota; kingdom Metazoa; phylum Arthropoda; class Insecta; order Diptera; family Tephritidae; genus Ceratitis; species Ceratitis rosa. The sequence continues at coordinate 10,976,882 of JAWMAG010000006.1, forward strand.
ATTCAAAATAGGTTCCATTTGACTCAACACAACGTTTGGACCGATCAACTAGCGTATGCATAGATTTTTTTGTCATTTATAGTAATGTTCTTCAGTATCTCGGTTACGGCTGTTTGAATAATAATAAACTTTTTTCATTAATTCGTATTTCTCAGCAAATTTTTTTTCAATTTTAACACAAAATTTTATATTTGCTCTTTATTCCATTTTTTTTGGAACCATTAGCACACTTTTGGTTTTATTGAAATGGCTGTCACTTTTACATCTGTCATCCGACTTACATGAAGTTAGGTGTGTTTGAAAGAGGATGAATGTATCTTTTTAATGTTGCAAATTTTCAATAGATGGCGCTGTATGTAGTATGATTTAAATATAAAGTTCGGTTATTTTTGGGACACACTTTGTACATACAAACATATGTATCTGTATATATTTATTGAAACAGTGGGCGGTAACTGTTGAATACAAGCAAATTATGTTGCTACGAAATTCAATATTTAAAAAGTAATAATAATAAACAGCATGTAGATATGTTTGTAGGAAAAACCACTTTATTTTAAATTTATGATGTTCATAATAACTTTACACATACACATAAAATAATACCCTGCAGGGAAAAGGTAGACTAGTACGCAAAAGTTATACTTAAAATATACTGTTTGATCATAGACTAGATTTATACAACTTTTTTTCGCTAAAATCTAGACTAGTTTGAAAAATTTCTAGTATATGAACTAGTATTTTGCGGACCAGTTCGTCGTTAAAAAAAAAAAGCTGGACTCATAAGTAACTTGGAGCAACAGAAAGAATGATGCTGCTTCAAATACATACGAGTAGATCGATATCTGATTCACCATATCCAAATAATGTACTGAATTTTAAGTAATGTGAACCATAAGTGCGTTTTTCCAAATAAGTTGGCCCCTTAGTAAACTTCCCGTTGAAGAAGTTTTTCAAAACCATTCTCAAATCTACCTGAACACACACAACAAAATTCATTAAAATCGGTTCAAACGTTTGGTATGCTGGAATCAATCGATTTGGTTTTTGACTACTACCGTGCAGACCTGTCTGAGGCGAACTAGCTCTCAACTGGTATGAACTAACTAGTATTTAACTGGTATTTAACTAGTATTAAACTAGTATAAAACTGACAATTAACAGTTCCTAGGACATTGCCGTGTTAAAAATACCAGTTGCTTGCATGGAAAATAGCTGGAAGACGAACTAGTTGGAGTAAAAATGTAAACTAGTTGAATTCTAGTTAACAACAAGTATTTTTCCCTGCATGGTATCTATCTGCATGCATGAGAGTAAAGTTTGGTTAAATATGTCTACATAATTGGCGCTTGGTCACCGCTGAAGCGATTTTCGGTCGAGCTCCTCCTCCAATTTGTGATTTTTGCGTCTTTTTTCCTACAATTTATACTAAGCCTCCTCAGAACGGCTGATGGTTTTTTCATGAGGAGCCTTTAATTCATGTCAGAAATACACTCGGAGGGGTTGACATTCCCTGCCGAGGGGCGACCGAAAATAGAAAATTTTACTTATTTTTTTTTTGTCGTACCAGGTTAGGTTAGGTACGATTATTTTGGGCTAGATCCAACTTGGCTCTCTTCTTAACGATTCGAAACTGAAAAAGTTTCATAAACAGAAGAATACTTTTAGGCTTAGAGTGGAGTCTAAGAGCTATAAGCTTTGACCTAAACTTGTCATGCTTGGGAAATATAAATAATAAATTTAGTAGATCTAAATTGAATTCAATTCTCGATGATGTTTTTCTTTTTATTAATTTTCGTATGAAGAAATTATAGCCGAAACGACCAGAGCTTCAAAGCTTTTATGTTGTCCTGTAAAGCCTTGTGGTCTCAGTCCAAATCAATGTTGTGTTTGACAACTTTAATGCTAGCAGGCGAAGAAGATATCTTAATATAAGAATATTCTCCTGTCTATCACCAGAAACCTCCCAACCAAACCGATCATTTGTGTTGGATGGACGAAAAAGACCTGGCTTCACCTGAAATTTTGGCGGTGCCTACGTCTATAAATAAAAAAAAAGAAGTGCAAGAATTTGAAATGCAAGAATTTGAGTATTCTTCTGTGCAGAATTTTTGTTCGTAACCTTTAAAACAACTGAGCTGATCGCCTTCCGAAAACTTCACTGAAAGGAATTTCTCTTATCTGATTCTTCCTACCGGAATTCTAGAGTCTTTAGTTGAATCCGTGGCCCATCAATATCATTTTAACTGCAGCCAACCTACCAAACAGCAGCATCCTAAACGAAAACATTGCTGTAGCCGCTTTGTCACAAACACCCAACCCGACAGCGTTTTCCTACTCTCCATTGTCCTCCTTCCCACCGCATGTCTCACTATGCTAACCGACAAATTTATATCGCAATCGCAATTAAATTCACCGCAGGCGATTTTTATTAAAAATTTTATGGATTGAATTGACTTTATGCCGTTTATAATAACACCGGCAAAAGTGTACAACAACAAGCAGTGAAAATAAAAAAAAATATAAATAAAACCAAATGTAAAGAAGAAAAAATGCAGTATGGAATAATAATAATAATAATAATAATGATAATGTTCGCTGCGGAAAAAAAAAAAATTTTTATTTGTCAAAGAAAATACAGAAAATAATCAAAATTCCCCAAAAGCGGCAGCCAACAGTAGACAGCGAAGTGACGGGTGTGGCCAAAAGGAACTAGCAAAATAATGGCGATCGTACAAATACGAATGTATTTACCTTATGTGTATGTAGAGGAATATATGGTATGAACCCTCTATCAAATTTGACAAGGCATTACCTTTTGGAAGTGAAAAGGTAATGCATGCTGATCGATTCTCAAAATGCAAAAACAAACACGAGTTCTCTCAAAAAAAAGAAAACAAATAAACAACTCGTAAAAAGAGCTGTCTGCAGCCATGCCAAAACCTTTATACCATTCATTTGAGGATTGAATATAAATTATCTTTTTTATGATTTTAAATGCCAAATTGCTCGATCATAAATGCTTTTTTGGCAATTTCATGACCCGAAATTGCATATAATTTTATATTAAATCCAGTAAAAGGTCATCCATTACTTTTACTATAGATGGGTTTTTTTATCTATATTTCAAGTTCTATAAATGCGTTTGAATTACGCTGGATGGCGTTGAAAAGATGATATTTTTTTACTATAAAAGGAGCTAAACAAAAAAAAAACAATTTCGAAGCACTTGAAAAAGACTGTATACACAAAGACGCTCGAAGTATTAAAAAGGAAAAATCTTATGAACCGCGAATCACTACTAAATCCTAAAAAATTCAACGAATTTCTGAAGCGGACGGTGGCTGATGATGAAAAGGGGATTACTTACAGAAACGTTAAATGAAAACGGTTGTTATCGTAGCGCAGTGATCTGACACAAACCGTCTCTAAGCGAGGTTTGATGGCCAGGAAGGCTTTCTGTTGTGTATTTGGTGTGATTGGCAAGGAATCATCCACTATGAACTACTCCCGTACGGCCAAACTCTTAATTCAGACCTGTACTGTCTGCAGTTGGACCGTTTGAAACAATCAATCACCCAGAAGCTTTGACCAATAGGAGAGGAATTGACAGTACCAGACTATAAACATCGATAGTGACCCGCCAGAAGTTCCGAGAGCTCAGTTAGAAGGTTCTGATGTATCCACTTTAAAGTCTGGACCTCGCACCAAGTAATAACTGCGAATGATTTGGCTGGTGAAGTATTGGGCTCAAGAGAAGTCTTATGAAAATCGATTGTTCCAATTTTTTGTTAATAAGGATACAGGTTTCTATGATCGAGGCAAAAGGTGTTTGGGCAAAATCGTGTATATTTGACATAAATCGGATAATTCTAACTATGGTAAATAAAGGCTTCAATTTAATGTAAAAGTAATGGCTGACTTTTTACTTGGTCTTATATTTTATATAATAAAATTGATTAATAATATCAAATTTTTATACTAAAACGTCGAAAAAACGTAAGAATGAAATAATGCCATGCGAGCTTCCCCTGTAATAAAATATAGATATTAAATATGCAATAAACGAATTGGTATTCTCTAGCATGCGATAAAGATGTAGGTATCTGACTTAAGCGCTTACTTGCAAAGCAAAGTAGTAAGGTTACTGAAAAGAAATGAAAAGGCGCATAAACAATTCCCTTAGTTGAGGAAAGAAATTAGCTACCTTACATTTACCGTTCAATGATGAATTCAGCCGTCAAAGATATAATTCTACTTCACCTCCTCGCTTCCAAGATCTTACCATTTGCTACTGGGTTGGGTACCTGTGTACTCGTATGTGCGTACGATGAATTCTTCTATGGGAAATTCTCTACACTTTACTACTCACCCAATAGTTATAACCTGAAGTGGTTACACTGCCCATGGCCCTTTGCAATATCAAATAACTTGAACTCTGCCGCTGTTCATAGCGAAATCTATCTACTAGTTATTAAATTGATAATTTCTTTTTGATAGCATTTTGATGATCATTTGGATATGCTTTAATGGTTTGTTGTTATTCTTCAAAGCTTGACTATTAATTGAATATTTAATATTTTTATTGATCATTTATGTTTAAGTGTGTATGCGACGATGGCAGATATTAAAGTTGTATAATTATCTACATACAAACATTAATGTCATAATTAAAATTATTTCTCTCATTCATAAAAGGCTGTAAAATATTTATGTTTTTCGAATTTAATCGCTTTCAGTCAATGCGAAATTTGAAGCGAGATCAATTAGATTTGATTAAATAATAGCAAAATTATTACTTTTTTTTGGTTGCAATAACCAACTCAAAATAATAAAAAGTAAATTTTTCTTGTTGTCCCTATGCGAGGAATCTCCACCCCTCCTAGTGTATTTCTAACATAAAACAAAGCTCCTCATAAAAATCCATCGGCCGTTCGGAGAAGGCTTAGTATAAATTGTAGGTCTCTCCGTTTGTTGGAAAAACCTTGATGTACAAGTGGTACAGTTTATTTAAACAAGGAAGAACATCCTTTGAAGATGATCCGAGCTCGGACAGGAGCTTGAAAGTGATTGCAATCATCTTGGCATGACCAAAGCCAGCGCAAGGTGCAATGAAGAGATGGATGGTGGTTTGAGACGAATTATTACTAAAGACGTAACTATGAACCTAAGTCGAAACAAGACCACATGCATAAAAAGGGCACAGCACCACCGAAGAAGTTCAAGTTTAAGTCACAGTCAGCTGGGAAGCTCACAGCAATGGTCTTTTGGAGCTTGGAAGGAATATTATTGATCGATTATAAAGGTAATAATTTATATTAGAGCGTCCAAAAAAAGTCATTAAAGAGAAAAGGTCTGCTGCTTTTGCACGACAACGCGCCCGTCCGGAAGAGCCGCATTATGTTGGCTGTCCTGCATAAGGTGTGCTTCATTTTTTCGATTTTTTCGAATCGCACACCCTACAACCCAAACCTGGTCTGCGGTTTCCAAAAATGAAAAGAAGATAATGAAGTCTAGGTAGCAGACAGATCTGGCGTGGTTTGAAAAAATGCACCTTTGTATATGTAAATATTTGAGGTGAAGTTTTACTGATTGAAAATTAGTATCAAAAAAATAATTTAAAAATTGTAAACTGAAGTTTTTTCTTATGCAAGAATGAAAATTGTTGTAATATGTATCAATCAAATGTTTGGTTTTTAAATTAAATATTTTTTAAAAGGCCGTAGAGCGATCAGTATAGTAAATCGGCCCCAGAGAGGTACCGGGCTCATTATTACAGAAAGATTCTCTGCTTATTAAAGTTTTCAAAAAAAATACATATAAAATTGTCACCATTTGAATTTTTTTAAATGTTACGGAAGTGGCAAGATTGTGGAACTATTTTTTTTTTAATTTCTTATTAAATTTTCTACAGACCATGTATGATTTCACTCAAGAATTGACAAAATGAGGAACTTACTCAAATATTGCACCATTCAAAATAACAAACAATATAAGAAAAACTCCTCTAAAACCAGTGAAACAAAAAAAGTTTCTCCAAAGAAATTGGTTTTTAATTTTCTTCAATATGGCATACCATTTTTGGAAATTCATGATACTCATAAATCTACAGAAAACTGAATGATGACTTTCAAAAAACGTGTTTTCAAAATGGTGGCAGAATTCTAAAATTCTCACCTTTTTTAACGAATCTTTTGAAGCGATATAGATATTAATTTTTTTCCATGAAGCAATTGGCCACTGAGAGTTTTTGATTTAAGGGGTAAAGTCACCCTAGAATTTTGGAAAACGTAATTTTGTTGTATTTTTTTTTTGCTCACAGGGTACCTTTGGGTCTCAAAAATGATATGCAATTGGTTTTAAAGTGAAAAAAAATATTTCAAATAGCTGAACTTTTTATTTTGCTGCAGCCCCTCAGAGCGTGCGCTGAGTACAATGAAAACTTTAAACGCGTTTTTCTCAAAATCACATCACATCATATTTTTCAAACTGGGCGGACAGATTATTCGGTCCTTATTGCACCGATTTATCTGAAATTTTATTGGTAGCTTCATAAATACATACAGTACTTAGCCGATTTTCGATTGAATGTAAACTTTTTTTTTAATATATTAGTGCCCATTTCTTTAGTCAAAAATTAATCTTTCAAAAAAAAAAGTGTGCCGCTTTCACAAAAAGTAGTTAATAAATAAATACACACCTATGAGTACTTCCAAAGACTATAGTTTTTAGATCATAAAACTTTTTGCTTTTCTGTTCTAGGTCTCATCATTTAGAAGAAATCGGTCCTCCCGTCGACGCCTTTCAAAAAAAAACATGGTTTAATAGACTTTATCACCGCCATTTTGTAACAAAATAGAAATTAAATAATATTTTTTCATACTTCAATATATGTTCAATGAAATAGTTAAATAAGAATTTTATTCCTTTCCCCATATTCCTACAATAAATTTAAAAAAATTAGTCTATTTTTCAACCTCTAGAGTTGTTTTACCCCTTAACACCTTGGAACTTCTTCCTTTGGGGCCACGTGAAAGATAAAATCTACGCCAAAAGACCAACGTCGACTCAAAGGTGGAATTCATGAAGCTCTTGAGGGCATACAGCAGACACTTTGCGATTTTGTGATAGAAAATTTCCTAAAAAGGATACGAACTTGTAAGCGTAACCATGGTGCGGCCATTTGACCGATATTTTTTTCCAAATTATTGGCATATCTTCTCTCTCTTTACATTGAAATAAACACTCTATCATTTATCTTAAAAAATACCATTATACTATAGTTGTTTGAAAATCGAAATATTATCTCTTATTAGAAAAGATTTTATAAAGAGATATTTTTAGTCACTATTTCTAGCGATTGAGGAAGAATTGGATACAGCTTGACTTTGCCCCTGGACTACAAAAAAGCTTACCCTCCTCAACGTATTTACATAATTGGTACCGACTGCACCAACGTTGCCTAAGCAAAATTGCCACTCCAGGATATTTTCCCAGTCTCCGTTTGTAGACAAAGCAAAAAACCGTCAAATGTTATCTCTGATCGCCACATTTTCTTACAATTAAAACTCGGCCTAAATATCAACGAAAAAAGAAAGAAAGACTACATTTTTTACATGTCCAAATTAACCCAGAAAAAGTTTTGCCAGCAGAAATGAAGCGAGTTTGAGTAGTACAATAAAACGGGCAATTACAGTCCCTGATTGTATGTCCACCTGATGAGGCGGGGAAATAGTACACCAAAATGGTTTTTAAAATCAATGAAGGCCCGCGAAGCAGACACGGCGGTGCAAAACACATTTGCATTAGAAGAAAGCCGAACAAAAAAGCCAACCACCGTCACCGCCGCCGCCGCCGCTAAGGCAATCAGCTCAGCAATAAGCATTTGCTGCTACATGCGACAACAAGTACGGTGTGGCCATTACAACCTTGCAACCTTTTTCAAGCACCTACATATATAATATACGTGTATGTATGTACGTCCAACGGTCGGCCATTGTATTGTGGATTTCCTCAATTGCAAAGTAGAATTGCAAGCAAAAAACAAAAACAAAACATCAGAGTGTGGAAAAAAGCCAACGAAAAAGCGTTCGAAATGAAGCTGACGTGCAAAAAGAATTGCAGGCAACAACAACAACAATAACAGCCACTAACTTACTGAGGGCAAGGCTATAATAAGAATTACAACAACAACAGCGTATGGTGGTAATGCATTTGCATCGTTAAGCCGAAATGCGGAACAATGGAGTTTTGATTGCGATTGTAGTATTTCGTATACTCCTTTTTTGCCACAATTTGATGCCGCCAACTATGAAGTTGTTCCGTTTGTGGTTTAGCGTTGCCATACAAGCGCAATTATAGTTGAAAGTTTTTTTTTCGTTTTTTTTTTTTTGCTTGATTTTGCTTGGTTTTCACTGCAGCAAACAATCATCAGGCATGCACCTTGCAAAAAGAAGCGGCGGCAAGGATTATAGCAAAAACACCGCCGACAAACGACGAATAAGCGCAAAGAGTCACAAAAGGGACAAATGAAAAGACGGGGAAAACGAAGAGGAACCACTGCAAGTGCTGAATGCTACAGACATACATACATACACGCATGTCAAATAGGCACAAAAACCCATATGAACTGAAATGTAGTAAAGTGGTGACAACAACAATGCAAAGAACATGCAACAATTGCCGGTGATTGCTACTGTTTGACTGTTTGACTGTTTAACGATTCCATTTTTTGCATATCATTTCCAAGGTTTGCGGCCTTTTTGAGATTTTATTTCGTAGGTTTTGGTAACGATATGATTTTTTTCGTTTTTCATTTTTTCGTTTTGTTTTTATATCAAAGAATCGTCAATTGTAATATTACAGTATTTTCCCATCGGCAATTCAGATAGAAATCGCAATCGTATGCGCATAAATCAAATGAAATTTTTGTAAATTTTTTACTTGCTTAAAATCTATGAAATTTAATAATTTAAACAAACTCATAAGCAAATATGTCTCGATATAGAGAAATCACCTAAGGTTCTGTTACATACAGATTTTAACAAAAACATGTTTGTATGTACATACATCTGTATAAGATATAATATGTAATAAAAGTTTTTTTAGAAAAAAATTAAACCGTTAAAAAGCGAAAAAGCAAAAAAAATATTTTTTTTTTATTTAGCCTCAAAAAATATATTTTAAACAATAAGAAATTTTAACCTTAATAATATAAAAAAATATACGCGCTGAATTGAAAACTTTTTTATCACATTTTCAAAATAAAGAACTGAATTAAAAAAAATACAATAACATTTTGAAAAACTGCAATTTTTAAAAATTATTTATAAAAAAATATTTCATAAAATTATTTTACGTAGCAAATGTGTAAAGTCAAAATTTGAAAAGAAGTCCAAATTTTTTAAATTCCTTAAAAAATAAATAACAATAAAAATCTTTTCATCAAAAACTGAAGTTTTAATCATTTCAATATTTTCAAAATAATAGTAAAATCTTTAATTTTTATTTCTATCTGAAGCTTCTCCAAAAATTTTAATATTTAAAAACAATTAAAGTTGAAAATTTTTAACATTACCCAAAGTAAGTAATCAAGCTTTTCATTTCAATTGCTGCATCTTTATAATTCCAAACAATTAAAATTTTTCAAAAATTTAAATTAAATAAAAAATTAAAGAAGATTTTTTCATTTACCAGGTGTGTTAGTTGAAATTTGCTGGTTTTTTCGATAAAGAAAACACTTAATTTTCAGAGGAATCTCAAATTTTATTTATTCAAAGTATTGACCATTGGTTTCTACACATTTCGCCCATCTCTCAGGCAAATTATGGATACCATTCCAAAAAAACTTTTTCTCTTTCGAGGCAAACCATTCGACGAGCCATTTTTCGACTTCTTCAAAATTAGCGAAACACTGCTCTGCAAGGGAGTGTCCCATCGGTGCGAAAAGGTGATAGTCGGACGGCGCGTGGTCAGGAGAGTACTGCGGGTGGAATAATATTTCCCCATTAAGTGTTTTTAATGTGTCTTTCACCAGTTTAGCGGTATGAGACGGCGCGCTGTCATGTTGCAAGATAACTTTGCCATGTTTTCGGGCCCATTCCGATCGTTTTTCGATCAACACATGATTCAAATTTATCATTTGTTGTCGGTAGCGATCCGTGTTCACCGTTTCACCAGGTTTTAACAACTCGTAGTACAAACACAGAGCATTGTCTTACGGCCAAAGCGATTTGGCCTTGCAGTCGATGGGCCAGCTTCACCAGGGGAAAGCCATGATTTTTTTCGCTTCGGGTTCCAAAATAAATCCATTTTTTGTGCAGAAAAGATTTCCTTTCGAATCGTTGAAGCAGCATTTCACAAACGGTTTTTCGATTTTCCATTTGTCTATCGTTCAGCTTGTGTGGCACCTATTTTCCATACTTCTGGATCTTTCCCATGGCTTTTAAACATTGGCAAATTGCTCCTCGAGTCACATGTAGTGTTTCTGCCAATCTGTTGGATCAACATCCAATAACGCCTGCAATTCCTCGTCTTCGAACTTTTTCGCTGCACCAGGATGTTCATTGTCTGTCAAATCGAAATCTCCACTTTTAAATTGACGAAACCATGTCTCACATGTTCTAATCACTGGAGCATGTTCACCATAAGTTTCTACCAGCAACCGGTGAGCTTCAGCTGCTTTTTTCTTTTGATGAAATAAGAAAAGCAACGAATGCCGCAAATGCGATTTACTTGGAACGAAACTCGACATATTCACTGAACAAAATTACATACATGCCAAATCATAAAAATTTATACATATTACTAGCGACATCTAAATGGTGGTTAAATTTTCAAGGGCCGATGTTGATTTTGAATAAAACACAAACTATTTAGGAAATTATTGAAATTTTATTTTATTATGATATATTGGTATTACTCAATTATGCATGTAACAAAATATCGGCCAAATGAGCGCCGCGACCTCGGCGGCACACCTCCATACGATGGTCCAAATTTTCGATGACGCTGAGGCATAATGGAGTTTCTATGCCGTTAATGTGCCGAATTATCTCATCCTTTAGCTCTTGAATTGTTGCTGGCTTATCGACGTACACCTTTTCTTTCAAATAACCCCAGAGAAAAAAGTCCAACGGTGTCAAATCACATGATCTTGGGGGCCAATTGACATCGCCATTACGTGAGATAACACGGCCATTGAATTTGTTGCGCAAAAGAGCCATTGTTTCGTTAGCTGTGTGGCAAGTGGCACCGTCCTGCTGAAACCACATATCGTCCACATCCATATCTTCCAATTGTGGCCATAAAAATTTCGTTATCATCTCACGATAGCGAACACCATTCACAGTAACTGCTTGACCGGCCTCATTTTGGAAAAAATACGGCCCGATGATGCCGCCAGCCCATAAACCGCACCAAACAGTCACTCTTTGTGGGTGCATTGGTTTTTCGACAATCACTCTTGGATTCTCACTCGCCCAAATGCGGCAATTCTGTTTATTGACGAATCCACTGAGGTGAAAATGTGCCTCATCACTGAAGATGATTTTCTTCGAAAAACGAAAAATTTGTAATTAAAAAATTGTATAATAAAGAATATTTTATTTTTTTATCATTTACAGAATATGTATGTCTTAGCATGTGTTTAAGTTATAAGATGAAATTTTTTTGAGTTCCCTTTAATTGGTAACTAGACTAGTTTTGGTGCTAAAATTCTGTTAAAAATATTTCTATAATTTTTCGAAGCAGAAGGTGTTTGAAATCTAAATAAAAAAAATTATTTTGTTTTCATATAATATAAATTAATTATTTTTATGTTCTTCCACTAATAAAAAAATATATAAATAATAATATAAATAATAATACCCCCAATGCTGTTAGCGTTGCTGCCTCCTTTCCACGGTCACTTATTTGAATAATAAGAATAAATTCAGTTTCAGTTATAGGGAAAACCGGCTTATGGTTAGGATCTTAACCGAATGTTGGATAAAGTTTAAAAAAAAATGTTTTTTTTCTAACCAACAAAACCCATTTTTTGAAATCTAAACAAATCGTAAACTTTGAAGATCCGATTCTATGGTTAAATCCTCCATTATCTTAGTGAATTTGAAAACTTTTAGATTATGTTTTTTATGTCTTTGGTAATTTAAAAATCCATTCTATATAAAAAAAAAATTTACATGATTATTTTTCTCAAACAAACACTCTCAACAACGGCCATTTTGTATTCTTAACACTTAACTTATTTCTCTGTCGTCTTAATTCTGGTTTTGCTTCCTTTTCTATTTTTTCTTCTTTTTTTCATCATTTTCATTGTGTGGCTGGCTGCAAGCAAGCGCTTCCAATCATCGCTTGAAAGTAAGTCATAAAATTTTTTATTACCGCTCAATGTATACAAGTAATAAATCTTAAACTCGTTAAATGCCAGTGTCGCTGATTTTATTGGTTGAACATTTATACTACACTACATACATACATATGTATGTATATGCTCAAATAAATGTGTGTGTTTTTGTGTGTATTTTAATAGAGATTTTGAGATTCTTTATGCCAGAATCATACTCATTCTTAAATATTTTATGTGGATAGAATGCAATGAATGAAGAGAAGAGGCAGGACATGAGCAAAAACAACGAGCACTATATTTGAAGTCATGCTAATGGAATGTCCTTTGTGCGTTCGAAGAAACTTTGAAAGCAGTTCACACAGGCACACAATTACTTAATTGAGAATGTTTTTTATAGTTACTTCTCTGATTGCAATAAATTCATATTACTAAACTACGAGTATATACCATATTTTGAAGTACTTCAGCCAATTCAGAAAGAAACTAAAACAATTCATTAAATCGAGGGAACAGTTCGCAAATGCATAATTGGGATGAGTAGGAGACTGCAGTGAACACTCAATAGTATGCATGCGACCCGGCTGCAATTAGATCTTCGAGGAGCTCTTCTTTCAACCGACCAATCATTAGCTTCAATGGATGAAAGTCTTACTACTAATCTTACCAGATCCATATTCCTTGACATATCCATAATTCACCTGCATGTTCTGACCAGCGAAAAGGTTTACCTAACCAAATATGCCTTCTATGGAGACGTAAATACTTTTATTAGCCGCACTTACCTCAGAATGCTAAAGTTTTACCTCCTCCTCAGGCCTCGGGCTTTAAAAATTACCAATTTTCAATTATCTAATAACTATTCACATCAGTTTCTATCCACAACTGGCATTGCACACTTTCTGAACATTTCTAAACAACTCAAGGGATTGCCCATGAGCCAAGTAGTCATATTTTAGGCCTTTCGGGAACCTCGAAAGTGGAAAGAAATTGTACAAATCATCAAAAACATATATGTACACGATGACAAATACGACCGAAACTAATGAAGTGTCCACAGTAGCTTCTCTACAGAATACTCCACTAACTAGCCAAACAGATTGTTCTTTATTTCTTTATGGTCGTTATATATGGACTAAGGCAGGCACCTATTGAACACCTAAAGTTTTCATCCACTTATCGATATGAGGCTTATTTTCTGATTTTACTATTATTTTCTGTGATTTTATTAGTTAAAATTTCCCTCTTCTAGTGCCGGTGGTGTACGGTTGACATCAGCTGGTTTTCTGCCATGGACCTCAGAGCGATATTTTGACAGTGCTTCGACATCTTAGCCTCGCGTTTAAATCGGTGTTGCGTAATTTATGACCAACTGCACAATTACTTTATAAGATGAAAACAACATTTGACTCGCATTCTCTATGTGATACTTGCTAGCGACTTGATGATTCTTACGGCTTGTACTTTAACGTATAGGATGTGAAGAAACGCATGCTCTCAAAGGCCACTCTCTGTATCTTTGGGTAGTTAACAGTATTAACTTCCCCTTTTGATATTCATATCTAACAGATCCCTAATTACAAGGCGAAAAGTTACGCCATGGATTTCTTGGGAGAGGCTTCACTCCCGAAAGAAGTAGGCCAAGATCAAGGAAACGCTCTCTTATGGTAGAGGTAGTTTGGAGACATAAAAATTAAACAGTAGTGGGGACATTGCCACTGTGAACCCCATTTTTTTTATTTTGACTCGCACAACCACTAGTTCTATACACCCAGATAAATATTAACTGTCTGTCGTTTTTTCTGCGACCTCATCTTGCTTAGGTTAGGATAGGTTAAGCTGGCTGACCCATTGGGTCTCACATAGACGAAATATAGCCATAGTATAGTCAGGCACACTACAAGCGACCAAGTTGTACTGCTACACTCCTATTGTGTCTCCAGTGTGAAGAACATTGCTGTTCTTTTTGCGAACTTAATTCGGACTTTACACATAGTCCTCGCGACTCTGCGGCCCTAAGCTCATTCCCAGAATCTTTTCGCCTGACGAAGTAGTATTATTAGTATCTTGCTTTTTCATCACTTCCTTGAATGAAACTAAAAGGTTCGATGCTGCGTCCTGTTCTGAACAGACACCCTATTTAGCAAGTTCGTCAGCTATCTCATTACCTTCAATGCCCATGTGGCCTTGAAACCAGTAAATCTACACTCTTCTGTTTTCAGCCAGCACTTGAATCATTTCTGACTACAGCTGACTTCATGCTGTATGAAATTAAAGCCTTTATGGCCGCTTGACTATCAACATAGATGTGTATTATTTTCCTTTGACAACCGGCACATTTGCAATAGCTCTGTCACCATTTGTAACCTAAAACATTCGGCTTGAAAGATATTGCAATTACTTGGTAACTTATACGACTTTCATATCTCTAGGTGGGTGTAGTATGCTGAAGCCCCCACTCCTTCGTTCATTTTAGAACCATCTGAAAAAACATAATGGTCTTTGTTTGCATATTTCAGACGTTGGCTCCAGCCATTTGCCGCTATTGTAGCTGAAAACAGCTTCCGGAAATTTAGACGCGAGATTACGTAACCCAGTCGTACGCTCAGGGGTTACGCTTTACTACTGTGTCCATAAGTACTGACTTTCAGCTTTGGGGAAACAGTTTAGGTTGAGAAAAACAATTCATCATACCTGCCTGTTAACAGGAGTCTTCGAGATAATTCTTTAGTGAAACATTTATGACCCTTCGCCTAACATGATAACACGAATATAGTCCAGTGAGTTGAACTACAACGACTAACCTGGGTGTTGACCTTATTGTTCGGATGGACCTCTCACTTTTAAGTTGAGCTAAAGCGGAAAAGTAAGTGAGAAGGAGGGCGGCCGCCATACCCTTGTTGATGTTGGCTTCACAAATGGCGCCAAATCGCCAAGAGAGGAAATGAAAGATCAATCTTTTGATGCTTATAATCCAATGCAGATTTGTCAGTGTACACAGAGCAAAGATAAATACTCCACTCTGCACTTAATTTTTCATACTCATGCACACCTACATACATACTCGTACATATGTATGTACACGTAAATGCATACATATAAATATATTCCCTACTTGTAAACATTTGCCTCGTAATCGATTATATTGTAAATTGATTCGTAATTCGTAATAGAAATAATTCTGCGCTTTAATAAACTATGAACTCGAAAGCCTTTGGGAATTTATGCACACATACATACATACATATGTATACCATATACTAACATCCATATGTTTAGGGATATGTATGTATAAGTATATATGCTTTACTTTGTACTTTTGGAAGCGCCACATTTGCTGACTGGCACTTTGTGATTTGTTTATTTATTTATTTATTTACGCAGCGAAGCAAATGTGCTAAGCGTGTTGCATTTTTAAGTGTTGGCGCCAGTGCCCCAATGCCAACGACGTGTGCGCCCTACGCTGTCTGTTGCTCCGGCTTGAGGCGTGTGTGGAAGGCAGGGCGGGTGGGCTAGCGCCAGCCAACACAGTATGATCCAATGTGTGGCAAAGTGATACATATATAGCGAGCACATACATATTATATACATATATGTAGAAATGTATATACATACATACCTACAACTATCTGATTCCCTTATGGTGAAGCATAAATTTTTCATTTTTTAAAATCAATTAAACATATCGATGGGCTTGCGGTCATGCAAAGTGCTGAGACGCTAAACAGCGCCCAGCAGCCGTCAAAGTAATAAAAAAAAGTCTAAAAAAATGTCTAAAAAAAAAACTAAGTCGCCATTTAAGCTATAGCAACAACAACAGGAACTTGTTAGCGAAAGCTAATTTGGCTAGTTTTGTTGTTGAAGTTCTGTTCATACGTTTGTGTGGACATACACCCAAACTTAGGTGGCCAATGAAACATTTTTCTTCCTTCTCTTTTTTGGTAATTAAGCACTCTTGCGTAAATAAATAAAATCTATAACCGACTGGCCACTCAGCGCAGCAAACTATATATCTACTCCTTTGCCTCGACTCCTTCCCCGGTGCCCTCTATAGCTCACTGCCCTTCGATTTCAAATACTCGAACTTATTTCATCGCCTCTTCAAAATCAATAGAATCTAAAAATATGTATTCTTCTATTCCTCTTCTTCTTCTTCTTCTTCTTTTCTTATTCTTCTTCTTCTTCTTCTTCTTCTTCTTCTTCTTCTTACTAACCTACACTTTTGGCATTTGTTAAATACTCTTTCCCTACCCCTACCCGTTTTGAACATTTTGCTGACAGCAATTGTGGCATGTTGCATTGTACATATACAAATTATTTGATTTCTTTCTTTTTCACTTTCAGCACAGAAAAAAGCCAATCTGATTTGCTTTGCTAGTTGTGCAGTGGTGTTGAAAGCATTTTTGAAAATTCGAATTTCCATGCACCGAGTGAGTGAAGTGTTTATTTATTTGAGTCGAAATGATTTGTACTCGTGTAGATCGTCTTTTTTGGCAAAAGCTTCAACGGTGCGGTTGTAAGGATTTTCAATTTTGTATATTTTTGTGCAGAATTTCGTATACGTAACTGTTTATTTTCTCCTTTGAAAGCTTTAATTTTTTTTTTTGGTAATTTTGCTGTTTTTGGTTTAATTTTGTAGCGAATTTTGCAAATTTCCAGTTGAAAAATTAGTTTCTTTTAATTATTTTGAAGCACCAGTTTGTACGTAGAGCTTGGAACGTACTACATAAAAAATACACTCCAATGAAAAATCAAAATAAGCCTCACGGTTGGAAAGGTGCCGCTGCCCACCACTAAGTCCAAGTCTAAGTCTAAGAGACGGAGGCGAGTAGGTCGTTGTGACATTTTACAGCCATATAAGAGAGCGAAAATTTAGTATTAAATTTGTGGTGAGAGAGAGAGACTCCGACGACGAGTGCTGGCATTCATACCGGTGAAGAAACGTCTCGCCTCAATCCGCATCTAAGAGAAGTTCTTCAACATATCGCTGAATTGCGCCCTTGCCCCGATAGAAGAGAAGAACCATGTGATCAACAATGATTTCTTTGAGTACCTAGAAAGTACCTAAGAGCAGCTTTTCAACGTCGAACCTTTCGTGTGTTTGTTGAGGGGCGTTCTTCGATACACAGTGGCGCGTGCCTAAGATAGTGATCCGAGTCGATGTTAGGACCTCGGAACGTTCGCACATCTAAAACACTGGATACATGTCTTCCGTGGATCACGACATGATCGATCTGGTTGAAAGTTTTTCGATCTGGAGACAGCCAAATAGCTTGGTGAATTTTCTTATGCTGGAATCTAGTGCTACAGAAAACCATATTTCGGGCCCCGGTGAAGTCGATCAGCCTCAGCCCATTTACCAATATACCTTCTTTGCTCACCCTAGCCAAACACAATTTTGACGTCGTGGCGGGGGCAGCGCTCATAAGTGTGCCCGTGGCGATGGTAAAGGGCATCTTTGGTCAAGTCATCCTCCTCTTCCGTCGGGGCTTGGGCGCAAATTAGTGTGGTGTTAAAGTATTTCATTTCATTTGTGGCGAGACGTTCATCCACCAGCTTGAATCCCAGGACTCGGCAACGGAGTCTCTCGAATCCGACTCCAAATTTTCACTCCTTTATATGGCCGCTATAGTAAATTTCACAAGGACTCACCTTCTTCCGTCCTTGTCCCGTCCATCGCATTTCTTGGACGGCGGTAATGTCAGTCTTAAACTTTATGAGGACATCAGCTGGCAGGGCCACCTTCCCAATCAAGGGACCGGACAATTTAGGGGCTCGTCCTAAAATCGTAATCCTTAAAACATTTGCGGGGGTCGTCATCAAATAAGGGGTCTCTCGTCCGAGGCTGATTTAACTTTTTTATTGGATTTTGATTTTCGTGTGGTGGATCCCAAGCACTACGCAAAATAGCATGGGATTCGCCTTCTCACTTTAGCTCGCCTCCAAACGGATGTTTGTTGGCTACCCAGGGTGTACGTGGTCTAAGACCAGAAGTCGTGAGCTGCTTGAACCATATGCAAAAGAATCGTTTCTGGCCACTCCTAGGTGAATGGTAGCCAAAAACTTTCCTCACTTGCGTGAACTTCTACACATGGTCCCAACTCTCTTGTTGCTGTGAAAATATGCACCCGGATCTACGTGTAGACAGGAAATAATGCCCGTCAACAAAACCAAGCAAGGTTCGACGTTAAAGAGCTGCAATCAAAGCAATTGGTGTTGACACCGCTTTCGGGATTTTAGTTGAGTCATTATTAGCGACACCAAGTGAAGCCAGTTCTCACTGTGTTGCATAGTTTCATAGCTGGAGTGTTTTCAACTACGCGGATGTCCGAGCCATGTTAATGTCGCCGTATATCTTATATAGCTCATGGTTCCATCGTCTTCGGGTTGTCGAAAAACTATTTGCGACGATCTTTTTTTCACGGGTCA
Source organism: Ceratitis rosa (assembly GCA_037013455.1). Classification (NCBI taxonomy): domain Eukaryota; kingdom Metazoa; phylum Arthropoda; class Insecta; order Diptera; family Tephritidae; genus Ceratitis; species Ceratitis rosa. The sequence goes on from JAWMAG010000006.1 coordinate 10,995,657, forward strand.
ATGGTTGATTTACAGGATCTAAAATTACATTTATTGAAGTTCACACAATACGTTCGAAGGGACCTTATTTGCAATATTGAAAAAGCTAATATCATGATAATTGGCGCAGCCTGCGAGATCCTCTTCTTGTGGCTTTGGCAGAGCACACTCAGGTTCCAAACGTCGGGCATGCTTTCGTACCCTTAAATGTTGTAATGAGACTGATGCATGCATCTTGTCAGTTTTTTGCCGCTAAAGATGAGCTCAGCCGATAAACCATCGCCTCGCGCGTCTTTGTTCTTCATCAAGGGAGCCATTCGAACTTCATCGAGACGGGGAACACACCACTGATTGGTTATTCGGTCTTATCTTCTTCGGGGGCTGCAATTTTCTTGCATTCATCAGGCTAGAGATGTGTTCTCTTCATAAATTAAGTATACTTTGGGCATCGGTCACCAGATCCTTGATAACTACATGAACATAAGCCGGTTTGCAAAACCTTCTGTAAGTCATCCCCCGATTTTGTTTAAACCAGTTGCATCTTTAGCAACGGCACTTAGGAAGCTTAAATTTCAGTCCTCAGTCTTAAAAGTATTGCTGATGAGTGTTTTTAGAAGGGAGGAGTGGAAGTCGATGTGACAAGAGCTTTTAGACGTCAAAGCATCTTCCGTCCTTGTACCTCATTTTCTGGATGGCGAAGATATCAGCGCATCATGAGGACATGAACTAGCTGCACATCGGACCTTTCCGAATTAGGTGACCAGATATTTCAGGTACATGCCCTCAAATCGCCTTTTCATTACAGCTGATTTCTACGCGGGTGTCCCAAACTCAGCGAAAAGTGTTTCAGTTGGAACACATTTATGTTGATGCTGTTGTTGTTTTTGCTGTAGTGGCTCTCCAAACCCCACGTAGGAGCAGACGAAACTAGTCTAAGTTGTCGAGATCATCAAACGAGTGGTCAAGGAAACGAGCTTTTTCGACGGCTTCAGACCGGAGGGAAAGAGGAATTAGATTAGTATGTTTCAAGGAGCAGGCTAAGAGGTACTTAATATCGTGCATTGGGTTTGTTGGGGTCCAATCTGGATAAGTAGAACCTTAGTCGATTTCACTATCCAGATTTCAATTATGCTAGTATTGCTCGGATCCCTCGAGGGAGCTCGAGATTTGTCTACAATGTATGGTTATTGGATTCTGAGAATTCCGTTCATTAGAAGGGAGCTCCAGAAGGAGTTGCCTGACTTCCGGTGAAAGACAATTAAGTACTCCCGCTCTTTTCCCCAAGTGCTGTCGGCTGAAGAACTTCGCAGGGTGTAGGAAGAAGAGGAAAACTTCTGAGAGATATCAATTTATTTTCGAATATAAGATATCAATATCCTGGCCAGACGCTAATGTTAAGCATTCAAGTAGCGAGCCAATTGTTTCAGGACCAACACCGCCTTGCAACCGCACCTGCGCCCGAACAGACGCTGAAGCTTCTTCTCTTTTAGCCATTACCCATAGATCCCCACCGGTTAGTTACCGTACCTTCCATAAGAGCTGCTCATAATAAACGTGAGAGCAGGAGACTTCAACTACATACCCAGAGTAAGACTACATCCAATTACACCGCGTTCACGCTCGATTCCCATATCACCTTTTTTTACTTAAGAATCGATTTTGATGGACATCGTCTGTCACGTCAAGAAGCTCAAATTTCGTCTTCTTTATACATACATACTCACGTGTCTCACTACCAGCTTTGAAATGCATTGATGTTTTGCCGCAAAAGGCGCGTTGAGTGTGTGACGCTCTCGAGAGAAAAAACAAATTCCAGACCAAATTCATACATACAACTTTTACAACAAAAGACCGGCAGCAGCAGGAGTACAAAAAAAAGAAGAAGAAGCAATTGTTACAACTTACAATCATCCATCAGTGCAACAGCGCAACAGCGCAACAATGGCGTATGCAAAACACGGCGGCAGCAGCATTTGTGGCGGCACAGCAATTGTGTCACCTTATTTGGGCGCACAAACGAATGCTGACTGCAGCGAGCGACTTTCGAGCGCATCTAAGCATGATTACAGCAGCAGCACTGCATATAGTATAAAGGTAACTACGATCAACGCGGCAGGATGTTGCAAAAACGGCGAATTTCCACGGAAACGCCATTGCAGCACAACTCATCATCGTCAATGGCGAATGGCAGAAGAGCGCAAAAAATACAACAAACAAACACAAAAAAAAACAAAATAAATAAATAAAATGAAGTAGAAGAAAAGACAAAGTCGAAGTCGAAGACCTGCAAAAGGTACATATCTTCAAAGAAGGTAGGCAAATGTGGCAGGCCATCAACAAGCGCACGACAACAACAACAACAGCCATCACTATTGTTGTTAAAGAATGAAATTGTGAGGAAAATTCGCACAATGCAATGCATTTCGTCATGCACTGATCTTGTTGCATCGCATGTTGCGAAAAATGCTCGATTGAAGTTGCCTCTTTATAGGTATTTGCATACACACCTATATATGTATGTAGATGTGTGTGTGTATGCAAATATGAGAAGTTGGATATTTCCTTTGATATTTTGCGGCCTGTCAAGTATCTAGTTTGCTATGGTTTACATACGAACAATCAAAAACAAAATGTTTGGTTTGCAAATAGATCTCGAGTTCAGCTATCTGGAAACCCACAGCCACCCCGCGGCTCAACTCTCGGTCGTACATATGACCTTACTGCGCGGCGACAAAATACATAATACATGAAAATCCTTTTTCAGGATATGACAGCGCGCAATTAGACACGCTTTCTAGCCAATTTAACGCTCTAAACTAACCTAACCTAACCTCAATTCACATGCTACATATAAAGAATACTTGTTTTCACCGTTGTTCCTGTTGTACTTTCCACAATTCGAGTGCATAAATGATTGCTTTCGCCCCGCCAACTAAAAGTAAATTCCAAACAATAAAAATTCTCAAATCACCACATTGCGTAACAAAATATTTTGATATTTTCTCTCAACAAACAATTTATGTTCATACATATGTATATGTACATATTTATATTAAATGACACCCACCAACTCAAGTCCCAAACATTTTTCATGCACTCTTGTGCTCTACAGTTAAACACATGTTTTTGGTTGATAATCTCTAACTCATCTGCTAAATACTGCACTTTTAACGATTTATGCTACTATTTGATGATGTGCTATATGTACTCGTACATATGTACATAGGTGTATATACTGCATTGATAAGTTAGTTTCTCGACTGTGTGTGGTCTTCGTGCGCGAGTTCCTTGTTTTAGTTTATGAGGTGCCCAAGGAAGCACTTGAGTCTCCTCCACTCATTTCATTGACCTACCGCAGTTGCATTTCCACTTGACTTTTTCTAATCTGTACTCGCACCAAAAAATACAAAAAAAACATACAACAACATTTATTTCCTTATTATATATGCATATGTATGTGAATGTGTAGGGACGTGCATGTTTCTCATCAATTAGCCATTTTTTATGAGATAATAAAATTTTGTTTATATTTGTTTTAAAGATTTATTTACCTCTGCTGTTCCCACTTGAGAATAGAAATTTTAAGAAAGTAGCTTCTGCGAATATAACATGCATACCAAGGTTTATAGAATACAAGGTTACGACAACCGTTGACGTCACCGAATCAACTTCGTCATATACAATACCTATGCAGTGGTGGAGACTTGATACTTTTATCATAAAAAAAAGTAATTTTCTTTAAACAATTTATATGTACAAACAGCCTTGGCCAAAAGTATTAAACACCCCACTAAAACACAAGTATTCTCAAATGTGACTATCAAAGTTACCACTTCTTTTTGTAAATGTCTTACATGGGTGTTTAACTGTTGATTAAACGAATAAATTGTGTAATATTAAAAGTCATAGCACTCTGGGTAAGCTAAACCTAAAAATTGTCATTTTTAAGAAATTCATACAATATTTTCGCATTTAAAATTTGAAAGTGAAAGTGTAAATTACAATTTAGTGAAAAGTTACCAATCTTATAAAAATAGTTTATATTTACCGAAATGCCTAAAAAAAGTGAAATTAGTTACGATGATAGAGTTAGAATTCAGGTTATACCAGATGTGTTTGTTGAAGTGTGCCGGTTTTACTAGTAGATGTCGCTAGCAATATGTATAAATTTCTATGATTTGGCATGTATGTAATTTTTTTCTATTGACATTAACCTACAAAAACACGCAAGTCACATTCCGCGAAAATAATATACGTAGCGTCATATTCGTTTACCTCGGTGAATATGTCGAGTTTCGTTCCAAGTAAATCGCGATTGCGGCATTCGTTGCTTTTCTTATTTCATCAAAAGAAAAAAGCAGCTGAAGCTCACTGGTTGCTGGTAGAAACTTATGGTGAGCATGCTTCAGTGATTAGAACATATGAGACATGGTTTCGTCAATTTAAAAGTGGAGATTTCGCTTTGACAGACAATGAACATCCTGGTGCAGCGGAAAAGTTCGAAGACGAGGAATCGCATGTTGATCCAATCCAATCGCAACAAAAATTGACAGAAACGCTACATGTGACTCGAGGAGCAATTCGCCAACGTTTAAAAGCCATGGGAAAGATCCAGAAGTATGGAAAATGGGTGCCACACCAGCTGAACGATAGACAAATGGAAAATCGAAAAACCGTTTGTGAAATGCTGCTTCAACGATTCGAAAGGAAATCTTTTCTGCATCGAATTGTCACGGGGGACGAAAAATGGATTTGCTTTGAGAACCCGGAGCGAAAAAAATCATGGCTTTCCCTTGGTGAAGCTGGCCCATCGACTGCAAGGCCAAATCGCTTTGGCCGTAAGACAATGCTCTGTGTTTGGTGGGACCAGAGTGGTGTTGTGTACTACGAGTTGTTAAAACCTGGTGAAACGGTGAACACGGATCGCTACCGAAAACGAATGATCAATTTGAATCATGCGTTGATCGAAAAACGTTCGGAATGGGCCCGAAGACATGGCAAAGTTATCTTGCAACATGATAACGCACCTTTTCGCATCGATGGGACACTCCCTTGCAGAGCAGTGCTTCGCTAATTTTGAACAAGTCGAAAAATGGCTCGTCAAATGGTTTGCCTCGAAAGAGAAAAAGTTTTTTTTGGAGTGGTATCCATAATTTGCCTGAGAGATGGGCGAAATGTGTTGAAACCAATGGTCAATACTTTGAAAAAAAAAAATTTTTGTAGATCCTCTGAAAATTAAGTGCTTTCTTTATCAAAAAAAATTTCAACTAACACACCTGGTAAGTGAAGATGGTAAGATAGTCGAATGTGCTATCAGGCGATTTGTGGAGACGAAATCCCACAATAATAAATCAAAAAGTAGAAGAAAGCGTCTAACCAGTAAACGAGAAGACCGAATACTCTCAAGGATCGCAAAAAATCTTCTTTTGCCCTTGCAGCTGCCCTTTCGGATGAATTTAGTAAACCAATTAGTGCTCGAACAGCTAGAAGAAGACTTCTGGAAGCAGGTTTAAAAGGATGTAAATCCCGAAAGAAGCGGTGGCTCTCAGAAAAGAATAGGAAAAATCGTTTGGAATGTGCTCGCCGATACCAACATTTCACGGAAGAAGATTGGTCGAATGTTCTGTGGTCTGGTGAATCAAACTTTGAGGAAAGCTTAGTTAAGATCGTAAAGTATTAACTGCCATAGCTTCTTACCCTAGAGCGATTTTGTAGACATAATACAAATCTTATAAAAACATTATTTTTTCTTTTCTACAGATATTTGGATCACCTGGTGTGACTTTCGTGAGGCGACGGGTTGGGGAAGAATATCATGAGGAGGCAGCATTGTAATCTGGGGCTGCATGGCTGTTGATGGTGTCGGTGAAATGCTCGTCTACGAGGGTCGCATGGACAGTCAAAAGTACATAAATGTATTAGAAGCTGTTCTTCTGCCTTCGTTAACGCGCATTTTCGGCGATACTTATTTAGACGAGGTCCAATTTCAGCAAGACAATGCTCCTTGTCACAAATCAGCGACTTCGATGCGTTGGTTTCGAGATAACAACATTGTTTTGTTAGATTGGCCTGCACAGTCTCCAGATCTTAATTAATTAAAGAACACAGTATAACATCAAAATCTGCCTTAAAGAATGCCTTAATTAACGAGTGGTACGACGCCATAAGTGCGGACGAATGTGCAAAGCTTGTACGCAGCATGACTAAGAGAATTGCTGCCGTTATTAAATGGAAGGGTGAACCTACTAAATATTAATGTTATTATCACTAATTCATTGTATTTTCACTGTTTTACTAATAAAACTTCATTACTTCACTTGTTAAAACAAAAAATTCAGTAATTAGTGGGGTGCCCATTACTTTTGGCAAAGGCTGCGATTTTTGGCCGAGCTTTTGCTCCTATTTGTGGTGTGCGTCTTGATGTTTTCCAACAAATATTGGGGCGAACGAATTTTTGGATGTTGAATGCTAACCACTCAGCTATCTCGGCCGCCACTAATCAAACATTTTTTCTCATCTCGTGCTCTTTTATGTATAATCTATATTCAGCTGATTCAACATTGTCTAGTATTTGAAGATTGGTATCTCAGGTGAAGATGCCTGATGTCTATAAATCTTAAATAATACCAAGTTCTCTATTTTACTTAGGGCAAACAGGGTTTGTCTGCAAACAATACTGGCATTTTAGTTTACTGTCCCTAAGTATGACTCTATGGTCCACTGTGTTGGTCCAAACTCGGGCATAGCAGCGTAAAGGCAAATCCTTTTCGTGCTATCGAATCCAACTTTGAAATCAGCACAGTGCTGGTGTGAGTCAACACTTTTCTTACGGATCTTTTCCAAGATTTGACGCATAGTGCATATATGATCAATGGTAGATTTACCAGACCTTTATACATAGCATACATGCGATATCAGGAGGCTTATCCCATGACAATTATAGCAGACCGTTCCTTTTTTGGCTCGGGCAGAGCACACTAGAGCTCCGATCGTCGGGCTTATTTTAATCTGAATATTTTGCAAAGAAGCTGCCGCTCCTTTGATATTCTTTAGAACTTCTTTACATTCGGGTATTGGAACGTATTTTCCATAATCATCGGGGTTTCGGGTACACCATCGGCAGGCGTTGGCTCCATAAACTATGTGTGCGGTCAGCAGATTACCTCATTTGTTTCTGGGTGAGCATGCTCCGGTCTTGAAATCTTCTATAAATTGTGGCATCTTTTCATAGAATTTTCGAGCATTATCCTTGCCGATCAGCTTTTTAAACTCCTCATACTCATGAAGGACGGCCTGTTACTTCTTTGTCTGAAAATGCGTACTTGTTCGCAACGTTGCAAGGTATGTTTTCTACCCAATCCAGTTAGACATTCCTCATCGTACCTTCTCTTTCCGACACTTTGCGTATTTTCACTATGACAATATAGTGATCCGAGTCGTTGTTAAGTCCTCGGAATGTGTACCTTGATGAATTTTCTTGTGCAGAAATCTGGTAATGCAGACAGCCATATATCGATCACGACGAAGTTGAGCCTCAGACTCAGAACTTCGCTTTGATGCGGATTGTGGCGAGGCGTTCATCTACCGTGTTGAATGCCAGAACCCGGCAACCGAGACTCTCTCTCTCACCGAAAACCTATTAACTATAATTTGCGCTCCTTTATATGGTCGCTGCAGTAGATTTCCCAAGGACCAACCATCTTCTCCCCTTGTGCCGTTCATCGCTTTAGTTTTATGAGGACATCAACCAACTTGGCAGTGGCAATCTCCAATTAAATGACCGGACATTTAAGGTGCATATGCTCAAATCATTATCCTTTAATAGTTTCCAGGGTTCGTTATCAAAAGGGCGTCTATCTTCCGAAGCATATTTGAATCTTTCATTGGAGCATATTTCTTATGAGTTGGGTCTAAAACCCTACGCATCCAAAAAAAGGGATAATACAATGAGACCTCATCTTCGCAGCAAAATCTAACCTAACAAATGAGGACTTCACGCCACCTCCTACTTGCGAATACAAGCAAAGAATCATAAATATAACAGAAAAAAAATCCAAGAGCTGCTTTGAAACACCCGCTCTCCGTGCCATATGCAAAGCGGCAGGCCAGAGCATACGGCCGACGAGCAAAGCATTCAACTCATCAATTCAATTCAATTCAATTTGCATCTGAATGCAATTTCCATGGGCTGAATGAAGCAAAGGATTATGGCGCATTTTGAATATCAACGCTGTTTTGGGTTCGCACTTTGAAGTGCCGCCACCGCTACAATTCAAAGCCAAGCTGTGGCAGTAGCGGTGCTGGTGGCGGTGGTGGTGGTGACGGTATGTTGCAAATGAAAGCAGCAAACCCAACGACAATGTGATGCATTACAATGCATCAAAGCGTGGAGTGAATGCATGGCGTTGCAACAAAATGGTGACGAACGCCATTTTTCCTGCCGTTTGCTGTGAGTCTTCGCCGCGAGTCATAAGCCGCTTTGTTACAGTAAGTAAGTATAGCTAGCTGGCTGGCTGGCTGACTGTATGTACTAAGTATATGAGGTTCTCTGGCATTTTGTTGGCAACATCAGAGCTTTCAGCTTAGCCACTGCTCAACACAAATCCTTCCCAACAGCGGTGCGGCTCGCTTAGCATCAGCTTAGCATCAAAAACGATTCGTGGAATCATCGAATTGACATTTCGTACTTATAGCAAATGAACGATTGTGCCGTGCCCGCAGTTAGTTGATGGAACAATGCAGCAGCAAAATGGGAAGACAACAAAAAAAAGAAAACAATCAGAATAAAAGCAAAGCTCCACAATGCAGCTACTGTGCATTGTTGCGCTGTCGTCACTGCCGCCAGTGTTGCCGCCGCCATTGATTGTTGTAGCTACTGTTGTCCGGCTTGGGCAGAAAATATTGCCACCGCGCGAACGAGAAATGTCGCCAATTGAATGATGCGCCGTAAAATGAACGCCAACTTCCAGCCTCCAACCGCAGGCAACCATGCTCGTCCTACTGCGGTACGCAGACGAATCTTTCAAAATGTAAGGCCAGCACTTTTTCTATTTTTTTAAGCATTTTCCATTATTTTTTTCCAACACTAAACTCCTTGGAACTTGGCTGACTGCTTGCCATATATATTATATATATACCTATATATATATGTGTGTATGTGTGCTCATGAGGGCTGGTTTTTGGGGCTGCCGACAAACGGAGATTGACCACAATGCGTCTTTGTAGATAACAATTTTGCTTTTTCTTCCACTCGTTTTTTCATACGTTTTCTTCCAATTGCTTTGTTATGGTTTTTAATCGCAAACTCAGTATCTGATTATGGGAATCCTGGCATTTTGCTTAATTTTTTTTTTTTTTTTTTTCTTTTTTTTTTTTATTCTGCATTGTATCCTGCCTTCCATGCGGCACATTTAAAGTGGATAATTAGCCTCGAAAATGGCAGCTGTACCACGCATTAATCAGCGTGTGATCGCGATGGATCTGCTGCTCTGGTGGTGGGGTATACACGTACAACAACTCAGTGTGTGGTGACATTTAAATGTGCTTGGAAACATTCTCATTTATTTTGAAACAGTAAATTTTGTTTACTTGCTGTTTCTTTTGTTGTTGTTGTTGTTGTTGTTGTTGCTCTTGTTAGTCGCATCGAATTAACTTTAAATATGCAACTAATTTGTTTAAGTTGCCGTGATTTAGAGATATTGCCGATTAGCATTTGTCGAAGCTCTAAAATCGAGGAGACAAGCAAGCATTTGACCTTTGGCATATTCCGTTTTTGTACTTGTTGCTGAGGAAATATACTCGTATTTGACTGAAAGCTTTCAGACCCTACTCAAGATATCGATCTCTAATTATTTGTGTTAAAACTTTAAATATTTTCTAATACTTTTTTCATGTCATCGCAGATTTTTGAATTTAGTATCGTACAAAAAAGAAACAACTTTATTCCTAAGGTCTGTACTGCGAGGCAATAGAGGGTGATTCATTTCAAAGTTCAATACTTTTTTAAATAAAAAAACACAAAAAATTCTAATTTAATGGAGAATATTTATCATCATTCGAAAGAACATTATTTGGCATTTATTTTTTGAAGATTATCTCTTTCTAATGTTGGCCGCGGCTACGTCTCAGATGGTTCATTCCTTGCGTCCAATTTTCCATGAGTCATTCGAGCGTTTCGACTGGTAACTTGCTGGACTGGAACGTGATGTTTCACTCCAAGGCCTGAATCGAAGCGGGATTGTCCGCCTAGACTCTAGACTTTACATATCTCCACAGTGTCTAACGTCGTGATATCACACGATTGGCCCAAAACGTGAAATTATCTGCTCGCCGAAGTGTTCTCTCAATAAATCCATAGATTCTGGCCAAATAATGAAAACACGAGTATTTATCAACGAAAATGGTTTTATTGTTTTTCAAAATATTCTCCATCAAGATTTATACACTTTTGCATGCGCTCGAACCAATTTTCGAAGCACTTTTTCCACTCCGATTGAGACACCTCCAAAACATGGTTTTTGAATGCTATAACAGCATCTTCTAGCGACAAAAATCGTTGACCACGCATTATTTTCTTGATGTGTGAGAATAAAAAGAAGTCATTGGGTGCCAAGTCAGGGCTGTACTGCGGATGACCCATCAATTCGACGTTTTGGCCGGTCAAAAAGGCGCTGGTTTGAGCCGATGTGTGAGAACTCGCATTGTCATGGTGCACAATGATTCGTCTTGTCTTCTTCGTTTTTCGAATTTCTCCGAAGACTTCAGGCGAACAAATGGTGGTGTACCACTCAGAATTGACCGTCCTACGTTGCTCAAGCGGAACAGTCGCCACATGACCAGTTTTGCCGAAGAAACAGGCGACCATTTGCTTCGAAGTACTTCTTCCACGAACAACTTTCGTTGGATTTGGTTCGTCTTGGAAGACCCACACGGTCGATTGCTGTTTTGTTGCGGGCTCATACGCATAGATCCATGATTCGTCACCTGTGACGATCTTATAAACGTCTTTTGAATCACCGCGATGGTATTTTTTCAGCATTTCTTTACACCAATCCACACGAGCCTTCTTTTGAGCGATTGTCAAATTGTGCGGGATCCAACGAGAACAAACCTTTTTTACGGCCAGGTGGTCATGTAATATCTAATGTATGCTGGTGGGAGAAATGCATAGGCATGCCTCTATCTGAAGGTATGTTACATGACGGTCTTGCATTATCAGTTCACGTACGGCATCGATGTTTTCTGGCACAACGGCTGTTTTTGGACTACCTTCACGGAATTCGTCTTTGAGCGAGCGTCGGCCACTATTGAATTCGTTGTACCAGTTCACGAGTCAATTCCATTTTTTGGCCGAGATGATTTTTTTAATTTAATTTTTTTAATGTAATGTAAATAAAACAATTCACGAATAAATGACAAAACGTTCTGTGTGATGTTATGCTAAAAAATGTCAAACTTTCCAATGGAAATGTCAGATTGCACCTGGCAACACTTAGTGTTGCCTAGGCCAGCCCTATATATAGCTGCCTACGTACCAAATAGTAGGACGCGAATGATGAGTAGCTTGTAAAGCTTGGTTTGGGTCTCTCAGTTCAAAGCAACACCCGTTGGCATGAGTTATTATGAGTTGATTTTCAAGGCTGACAATATTTTTGATGTGAATGTTGGTCACTAGCTAGACGAAATTATCTACGACCTCGAAGTTATGACTGTCAACATTGACGTGAGAACCAAGCTGTAAATATGCCGACTGTTCATGTGGTGACAGAAGATATTTCGTCTTGTGCTCCTTTACTACTAGACTCATTTGCTTCGTTTTTTATCATGTCTGCTAATATTGTAATTTCACACAATATGCTTGATAGAACCTTAAGTATGATATTGAGAAGGCTAATTCCACGAAAATTGGCGCAGACCGCGGGATCTCTCTTTTTATAGATTGAACAGAGTATACTAAGATTCTACTTGTCGGGCATGCTTTCATTCGACAATATTCTGCAAAGAGGATTTCGAGAATTTTTTGAGCAAAAATAGCGCTATAACGATGCTCATGCCTCCATAATCCAAAAATAAAGGTAACTTTGAATATCTATCGTTTTACAGGGATTCGTGGCATTAGAAGCACATCGCAGAGAGAACTAAAGGCTATCCAAGAAATTTGAAATTTTGAGCAGTGTTTCGGGGATATCGATATCGATAGATAGATATGCATGGAAGGATACGAACACAAGTAACAACAATCAATGCAACAAAACACCTTAGCATTCTTTATGATAACTTACTTCGATAAAATTACCATTAATGCCAGAAAATTCTCGAAAATAATGCAATCACACTCAAGTCATCGAACAAAAGTCACTGAAAACATGCAAAATGCAAAAAAAAAAAATACCAAAAAAAAAAACAAAAACTCAACGGCAAATGTCTAATGAAGTTGCAACAGTGCCATTCACAAATGTTGCAATTACTCGTGGCAAGTTGTTGCTTTTTTGCACTTATTATTTTTCCGCTTAAGTTGCACGAACTATGCGGCAGATAGAGCATTGTTGTACAAATTCGATTGTTGCTGTGCTGCTGCTGTTGTTGTTGTTGTTGTTATTGTTGGGGCATATGCAAATTATTTGCAATACACTTTGTAGTGCAATTTGCAATGTGCAATTTACCTGCTGCGCCAACAACAAAAAATTACCCAACAAAAAAATTGTCGGAATAACGCGACGGCAGCGGTAGCAACAATTGGTAGCATTGCAGCCGCGGCATGCCACCGACATAATCGCACTAGTAGATGCAAACAATTACAAATCGAAATGTGTTACCGTATGCGACGGTGTACGGTGTTTAGGGGGGAGGGGTGGTCATGCAACAAACAGTAACGCATGCGCCGAGCGAGATTTGAACGCCTTAATGTGCGCTGACATTTACAAAGTGGCAAGCGATGGTGGGAGTAGCAGCTAAACAGCAAACGAGCAGCCAAAAAGTAAAGTAAAGTAAACAACAAACAGCATGCCACATACGACAACATGCAACCATGCAACTGTGCAACTGCATAGCTTTGAAATGTAAAAGGCCAAAGGCGCTATTGCCACTGCCACGCCACACACTTGACCGGTGGGTGCCACATGAGATCGAGCGAATTACTGTTACTGTTCCAACAATAGTTGCAAAAAAAGACTAACTTGCAACAAGCGCCTGCCTGCTGTGTTGCACTCAATACAGCAGCCCAAAACTAATGACAAACTTACGCGCCATCGTGAGTAACTAAGTAAAAGTTTGTGTGTGTGTGTATGTATGTATATAAGTAATGCATTTGCCACTTGCCACATGTAGTTGAGTGCAACGAAATGCGAGTAGTTCATTCAAGCGCTATGCGGACAATAGAGTAATCCAAAACTAGCCACAATCCATACAAGAAGAATATGGTCTAAATAACATTGGAATGTCCTGGGGCTGAGCCATATAATCCATCTCTTCAAAACCCACCGAAACTGCTTACTTGACTTCATTCATCATCTATGATAAACAGGTAATAATCAGACGGGGCCAGGTCTGAGTTGTGTGGTGTGAGATTCAAAATATCGAAGTCCACCGTACAGAGGGCAGCCAACGCAACACGCCTCTTGTTTTTGCGGAGGCGTGAGCAGTCTCAACACCCGCCTTACGCTGACCTTAGTTATGCCGAGATGATCGTGCAGTATTTTATCTTATCGAATACTCAATTTAATTCTGCGAGTTGTTCCATCTTCAGCCGAGTGTTGTCGAGAACAACTTTTTCAACTTTTTGGATAAGTTCTGGCGCGATCACTTCGATGCCAAGGAACTCTCTTCATGGTTTACAAATAAATAAATAAACTGTGACAACTGTACATCATGCTTTTCCCCAGATAGGAGTCGACGGATAGCAATTCAATCATTCATAATGGTCGCAGCAACTAATTTTCCTTACTTGGTATTTCACTTTTCCCTCCCCATCATGTTGCTTGGTTGGCGATAGCTCAAAGACTAACTGTCTAATAACAGTGAAACCTCATATTTGTACGAATTATTAGTCACTCTACACTTTACAATTCTTATGAACCGAATCACCCTTCTACAACTGACTCAATTTCAGTTTCATAAATTTTCTGTTTACAAATGTTATAGCGCTCTGGCTACTTCGTGTAGTGATAGCGATCGTTAAACTACAGGAAATCATCGGCGAACAAAAAGCTGTTAGCGAGACGTGAGTTGGTCCAACGCTGTACTACAGAGGACTACTCCAATAGATACGCTAGTGGACCATAGGGTCCACAAATATTCGCAGAGTATCTTTAGTACACCAGATCTCCCTAAGGTGGAGCTGGTTTGAGTGTGTAAGAGTGAGATTTTTAATCAAAACGACGCCCACAGCCCAGAATTCCAATATGCGGTGATTGGACTATTCGCAGAAATCATATAATATAATGCAAATTGTGAAGTGTGGAAGTGTGGAATAAAATTAAAAAGTAAATAATTCGAAAAGCAGGTTGAAGCATATAATCAACTATAAGCCATGCCTTAATTTAAATAGAAGCTATTGACACTACCGAAAAGCAATAGCTGCTCCCTGGAGACTTACAGTACTCCTGAGAGCAGTTATTCCAACTTAAAACCGATCCAGCCTCAGCGCCCGAACGTCTTTCATCCTTGCACGTCTTTTCCGCTAGCGAGAGGCCTCAGCCAAATATTTGCTAATTAAGGCAAAACTCTCTACAGGCAGGAGTGACCGGGGGATTATTTTCAGGAGGGCCACGGATTCGCTCACATCAAAATTAAGGAAAACATTTTCTCATAGCGATTTCTCTTCGACAGAGAAGGTTAAACCCTCCTGACATAAAATTTGAACTCATCAGTCGTTCGGTGATTCATTTTTTGGAATACATCTTGCTGTTTTGCAAGGAATTGACTGACATTCAGGTTTATTCTAAGCGCTCGTACCTTTGTTCCGCTCTTATCTAGAGACCGCCCTTGATTATTAATGATAACCGACAGTCGTCAGAACGAGCTACGATATTTCTCAGTGGGTTCACAGAAAAACAAGTTGTGAGTGCTACATAAACTGAATATGTACAGCGTACTAAAGAGAATCCCCTCTCCCTGCATAGGAACTAGTCTTAAAAGGAACCATAAATAAAGTCAATAATAGCCTTTTAAATTGGATACGAGACATCTTCTCCATGGAGATAGGGAACGTGAATGATGTGCAAAGCAAGTTCTATTTCAGCAGACTAGAAGGCTCTTTTATATAGAAAATCGATATGAATGCGAACTACGTTGCAGTTTAAAGGAACTAACTCCAAACATACCACCCAGTGTACGTGCGGAATGGATAAATAGAAGTAATATTTAGTTCAACTCTTCAAGTTGTGCAAGACGAGCCACAACACATAACGATTTCCGCAAAGAAAATACTTGAAGCGCACCCCCGGTTGTATACAACAATTTTTGCTGAAATGGGAATCGTCACTCCACGCCATCTTTAATTTTCTTCACAGGGGTCATACCCAGAGGTATCAGCCCCAGTCAATAGATGTTCAAGGGTAATATGGTAATCCCTCCATCCTATCGCCAAGCTTAGACAAAGGGAAATAATCAATGAAGAGCCGAAAGAGCTGAAACATTAGTCGATGTAAAAGTGGAATAAAAATTTCTACCAGACGACGAGCTGGGTCTTAAGGGGTACCTCTCAAAAATAGAGATTTTAATTGAAATAGAGAAGTACTTCGGAAGTGATTGAAGTATATTCTCTAAGGGCGTGGTGGGGAGAGACACACTCCGCAAGTGCGACTAAAAACAGAGTTAAAGAAGAAGCACCATAAGGTCGAGGAGCTGAAAAGACTTGGTATTCATAGCTAAAATGAAGACTGAACATGTGGAGCCCCACTCAAATGCGAGGGCAAGAGACACGTGTGGCTCAATTTTGTACAACAACTGGGATAATCTAGAAGAACTGCATAAGTAACTTTACACCGAGGCTAAGGAGTATGACGACAGAGATTCTTTGCTTGTGGCGGTTGACGACAAAGAAGAGGAGCTCTTTTTTCACAAGCCCATAGCGACGGTGGTCGGCGAAAGAGTCTGTTCTCGAGTACTCTGCATTGACGCTAGACTGAGTACTGAATACCGGTGAGGAGGTAAGTATGCACTCTGAAAGGTAGGAGGTCATTGTAGCACCGATTGAAATCAAAACAATTCGCTTTAACTCTCAAAAGCACTAAACACTTTATTATAAAAAAAAATATCTGAATATAAATAAACAAACGCGTAATAACTTAAGTTTCTCAAACGCACCTACAGTATTCTTTTACTGCTATACACTCATGCTCACACTAATCCCAACCATGATCCTTCTGCACGACATGTTTGTAAATAGTGATTGGCACCGGATATGGTTTTGGTACAGGAATTTTAATTTGCTTCACCACTTCGACGGGATAGGGACGTTCCACCTCCACCGGATATGGCTTCTCCACTGTATATGGTATGCGTTTCTCTGTGATCTCCGGCACAATATTATATGTGGGCACTTGTATTTCCTGCTCCATGGGTACATGTACTGCATAAGGTTCAGGAATTTGTATACGTATCACATTTGGTACCTCCACCGGCACGGGATGTGGTATGGAAAGTGGTACTTTTTCGATCACTTTAACTGGCACATGCTTGGACACCTCTGAGTGCGTTTCAATTGGATGATGGCCACCATATGATGATTCGTCAAAACCATGGTACGAAGCAGAGCTGAGATGCGTGCAACCAGCAACAAATAGAAGCAGCGGTAACTAAAATAAATGAAATTAATTTTTTAATATTTTTAGTATTTTTAATTGCATTCTCACAGTCACCCACCAAGTTTTCCATAACTCCAAATTATGTTTAGTTTATTCACACACTCGTTTCGGTAATAATTGCGTCACTTTGGTTGAACTCAACTTTCAGTACTGTAACGAATTGTCTACCAACTCAAGGCTTTTATACATTTGCCTAACTGCAGAGCCATTAGTCATTTCTTCGTTGCAGAAATAATTTTGTTAGAAAAAAATTAGCCAAGTGAATGAAAGCGTTGAGGAGATCAGTGTTGCTCTTGAATTTCATAAAATTACATTGTTGAAGGAATAAGTGAATGAATGAGTGAGTGTGGCAAGTATCAGTGTCGATTTTTTGCACTTACTTGCCACAAAGCGTATCGCATTACGAAATGGTCTGTGGTACGTGGTATGAAAGAGGGCTTGCAACAATAAAACATTTTTAGTTTGTATTAACTCATACTCTCCAGCTGCACTTTTTATGCGACGCCATTTGAATTGCGGAAAAGAAAGATGCTGGAAATGAAAAATTATTTAATAGCGATCGCGTAACAAGTGCAAATCGTTTGAAAGTCATTGCAATCAAAATGATTGGACGCTAGGGTAAGTAGGCTTGCCAAATCTATGAAAACTTTTCAATAATATAATCAGATCTGATAAGTCTTGTACCAATATTTCTCTCTGATATATTTCTTTTCAAATCTCAACTCATCTTTCAGGCCCCACTGCTGCCGCTTCCTTAGGTAGTATACATTTAGTTGTAAACATCTGTGTCCCTGAGCCCATAACAGCTGAATTTATTTTTTTATGTTCGCTTTCATATTATGTTATTATTCTTAATTTAATTTAATTTTTTTACCTTATTTTATTGTAGTTTAATTATTATATTTTATTTTATTTTATTTTATTTTATTTTATTTTATTTTATTTTATTTTATTTTATTTTATTTTATTTTATTTTATTTTATTTTATTTTATTTTATTTTATTTTATTTTATTTTATTTTATTTTATTTTATTTTATTTTATTTTATTTTATTTTATTTTATTTTATTTTATTTTATTTTATTTTATTTTATTTTATTTTATTTTATTTTATTTTATTTTATTTTATTTTATTTTATTTTATTTTATTTTATTTTATTTTATTTTATTTTATTTTATTTTATTTTATTTTATTTTATTTTATTTTATTTTATTTTATTTTATTTTATTTTATTTTATTTTATTTTATTTTATTTTATTTTATTTTATTTTATTTTATTTTATTTTATTTTATTTTATTTTATTTTATTTTATTTTATTTTATTTTATTTGATTTTATTTTATTTTATTTTATGTTATTTTATTTTATTTTATTTTATTTATTTTATTTTATTTTATTTTATTTTATTTTATTTTATTTTATTTTATTTTATTTTATTTTATTTTATTTTATTTTATTTTATTTTATTTTATTTTATTTTATTTTATTTTATTTTATTTTATTTTATTTTGTTTTATTTTGTTTAATTTTATTTAATTTTATTTTATTTTATTTTATTTTATTTTATTTTATTTTATTTTATTTTATTTTATTTTATTTTATTTTATTTTATTTTATTTTATTTTATTTTATTTTATTTTATTTTATTTTATTTTATTTTATTTTATTTTATTTTATTTTATTTTATTTTATTTTATTTTATTTTATTTTATTTTATTTTATTTTATTTTATTTTATTTTATTTTATTTTGTTTTATTTTATTTTATTTTATTTTATTTTATTTTATTTTATTTTACTTTACTTTATTTTATTTTAGTTTATTTTATTTTATTTTATTTTATTGTAAATTATTTTATTTTATTTGTTTACATTATTTTATTTTAATTGATTTTATTTTTATTTATTTTATTTTTCACTTTATTTCATTTGACAACTCTAGCCACATCTCACATTACTGTAAACAAATAAAATGACGGTCAACTTTCCCAAAACCTGCGCGGGCATACATACATACAGTTTTAGGTTAAGGTTGTGCATTTGTTTTCTTACGAAATGAATAAGTGCGAAATTATTTTCAGCAAAAGAGCAGAGGCATAATCCACGCTAAGCACACTTCGGCGCCCCTTTTTCCGAAATACACACGCTGCAAGTACTCCATGCTACGCTATGCTACCACCTGGCAGCAGCGCTAAAAGTGAATATCAAATGACGCTGGTGAAAAGTGATAGTAGCCTCTATAATAAAGTACACAACTGGCAACAAGCCAACAACAACAATTACAATACGTATAACAACTATAATACACAGTGGCAACCTGTAATAAGGAGCAGCACAAGCAGCAACAACGTCAACAGTTGCTGAAAACGTTGCAAACAACTCAATAGTCTCAAAACCGACGAAAATTGCAACCGAAATGCAAGTGCAGCAAACGGCTGGCTATGCTTGTTGTTGTAAATGTTGGTAATAAAACGACAAATGAATAACTGAAACAACAACAGCAACGCAAACAGCTGGCAGCTTTTGCCAAATGGTTGTTGCAAGAGCAGTTTCAGCAGCAGCAACTAACGGCTGCTACAGTAGCGTGCACCATTGTTGTTATTGTTATTGTTATTGTTATTGTTATTGTAGTTGCTAGTAGTAAGGCAGATCGGTAACGCGATACGAGACGTGCGCAAAGATTTTCTGCTGTTTCTCCTTATATTTCTTTCACTTTTTATTATTTCGATATTTATGATTAATACCGGCTACTGATACAGATGACTCGCTGATGCTGATGCTGTTGGTCTTGGTCTTGGTCTTGGCATTGGAGGGTAACCACCTCGGTGTGGGGTAATAACTTCAGACAACCGGTGACGGGACAGAAAGGGAGAGCCATTCGCCAGAAAAGAGGTAAATGGGTGATTATGACTTGTTGCAACATTTATGACCACAACAACACTTTATTGCCCGTGGCATATAAATATTATTTTAGAGCAACTAATTTCCTGTTACCGATCAGACTTTCTCATATTCATTAAACAAGAGGAAACTAAACTACAAAAGTAGGTAATATTAACGGTACGAGAAAACGGTCTAAGCTAAGGACAACGCTCTGTACGGAGAGGGCGAATTCACACTCTTTTTGATGTACTCTACAAAAGCCTCGCACTTTAAGTCAGGCTTTCATGTTCAAAGAACTATTTGTCATGTACCCTCGGTGGTCTCACGGTACTTCCCCGAATGTGACAGCTAAACAACCTCTTTATGATTAAGTGCACTTGGACTTCCACTGGCCGTTGTGATGTTACCAGTGGCATTGTGAAAAATCTCCTTCTCGCCTTCGTATTTCCTCAAACCTGGCAAATACTGACAGACAGTTGGGGTAAAAACTCCAAGGAAGTCAAGTAGATGTTTTTCTCGGTAAACGCCACGGTTCTGAGAGGGTATCTCATACCGAACACAGGTGGCGCTGAAAGCATCTCTAGCCCTTATTACATCAAATTTTGAGCCAAATCCTAGTTGGGCGGCTAGCTAGATTATTCCTAGATTTTTTATCTCGGTATAAAAGCCTACTTGATGTCTTAAATCTGGATGCATCTTAAAAGCAGATGCTTTGTGTTTTCTGGCGGACAGTATGAAGTTCATCCTTGCAGGATCTACTTTCAGACCTCTGCATAAACTAGTTATTATGGGACATTTTGGAATAGATCATAAAGAACTTAGGGATGTTTTCGGGTTGCAGTGAGGGCGATAGTTCTATAGTGTTGGCAAATCATTAGCCTATACTAGTGCAACTCAGAGAAGAGAAGAAAAAAGGTCCACCCTGTGTGGTGCAGCCGCAGCTTCAATCCATCTGCAAAAAGCTTACAACTCAATATACTCACGCAGAAGAATGCCTATTAGGGTAGCGAAACTGCGTCCGATCGACTTCTCCGTTCGAAGGACTTAACATCAACTCGATCCCTATCTTGTCGCAGCGAAGATACACACCCGCCTATGTGTATCAAAGAACGCTCGTCAACTAACACAAAGAAGGTTCCACGTCGAAAAGCTGCAATCACAAAAAAAAGCCTATTCGGCTGCACACCTACTTTCTGAGAGTATTCTTCAGTAACTGGATATAAAAGAACTGTGGAACGGCATCTCCGCCGCTTTGAAAACAATTGGTTTTCGGCAGTGCTAGAAAAAGAGTTGGTACGATGAGTATTATTGGATGAGTGCTCGATTTCAAGTGCAAACTAAAATTGAAATTTTTTGAAGAAAGCGCTTTTATTAATCAATTATGTATTCGCCATCATGTTCGGCAATCCACTCCCAACGTTCAACCAATTTACGGATGCCTGATTCATAGAAATCGCGCGGTTTCTCGTTGAAAAAGGTGTCAAGGTGGTTTTTGACGTCTTCCACATTTTTAAATTTTTTTCCATTCAAATTGTTCTGCAGCGATCGAAACAAATGATAATCAGAAGGTGCAATGTCGGGTGAATATGGGGGATGCGGCATGATTTCCCAATTCATCTCCTTCAGTTTGGCCAGGGTCGGTTTTGCAACATGTGGCCTGGCGTTGTCATGATGGAAAAGAACTCCTTTGCGATTGGCCAAAATCGGACGTTTTTCATCAATTGCTTTCTTCAATTCGACCAATTGCTGACAATACTTGTTGGCAGTGATCGTTTCTCCAGCTGGCAAGAGCTCAAAATAGATCACGCCTCGGATATCCCACCAAATGTACAGCAGTACCTTCATCGGATGCAATCCACCTTTCGACATCGGTTCCGCCCCTTCGTGTGCCTGTTTCCATGTTCTTTTGCGTTGAAAATTGTTGTACAGGACCCATTTTTCATCACCAGTCACAAGCCGATCCAAAAAAGGTTCGTTTTTGATCCGTCGAAGCAAAGAAGTTGCTGTTGACATACGGTGCACTTTGTGCTTTTCACTCAACTGATGTGGCACCCATGTATCGAGCTTCAAAGTGTACCCAACCTTTTTTAAACGACGAAACGCAGTTGATTTGTTGACGTTCAATTCACTGGCAACCTCTTCCGTCGAAATACGTGAGTTATTCGCAACTAAAGTCCTTAGAACATCGTCTTCAAGCTCAGAAGGCCGTCCACTGCGAGGTTGATCTTCGAGGTTAAAATCTCCAGAACGAAATTTCGCGAACCATTTCTTTACTGTGCGGAGTGCTGGAGCACGGTCCAAATAAACTTCGCGAATATCTTTAGTTGCAGCGCCCACTGTTTTTCCTTTGCGGAATTCGTATAACATAATATGACGCATATGATCTTTTTCGTTGTTCATCTTCCATGCGTCTTTTCACTAAGCAACTCAAATCAAAATGAAGTTATTTTATGCTTGATTTACAGTTCGGACTGTCACCTTTCCAACGATATATAATATGTATATATTTCTTTAACGAGCGCCACTCTCAAACGATTCGTACGGCATGCAGCGGAATCGGGCACGAACTTATGCACTCATCCAATATCAAACTGCATTGGAAGGTAAACAAACTGCTTATCTTGGTGGGATAGATAGCGAGAGCCGAAGAGGGAAGCAAGACTCATTTGCAGATAGAAGAAGAAGGAGGCCGAAATGCGTGGGTCTGAAGAGCTTGAGAAACTAGCGGACAAGGGTAATGCTCGAAAAATCTTACAAGAGATCTCAAGACCAGGTAGGAACAAAATGATAATCAGGTGGCCGATCTCCATAACATATTTAGTGTATGAACAGAACTTTTCTCCAGCTTGCTTGATGACAGTGAAAAAGCAATACCCGGAGATGGTGAACCCGAAACCCCAATTGGTGGTGATGAAAAAGACGTTCCATAACCCGATTACGACGAGGTTCGAATCGCTAGTTAAACAACAACAAAGCGGCTGAAGTTATTCAAAGCAGTGAAGGTGGTGAAAAGCTGACAAGATACATGCATCAGCCTTATTTCAAATTTTGGTCGAACGAAAGTATTCCCGACGTTGGGAATCTAAGCATGATTGTTTAATCTATAAAAAGGTGGACCCCACAGTTTGTGCATATTATTAGTGAGATTATCCTCCTAAATATCACACACAAGTATAAGGTTCTATCGAGCCTATTGTGTGAAAGGCCAAAACCCACCGTCAACAGTCTGATTGGAGCTTAGCAGTGTGGCTTTAGACCTTATAAATTCACCACTGAACAGATATTCACCATACCTTGACCAGATATTCACCATGCCTCCGCTCCTGCAAAACTTATGGGGCCTAAAGATAATATCGAAGAAGCAGGCTCCAAATTCAGACATTTTTCTTACTCTAAAAAGAGTGAGGAATTTTCCTTTCCATATGTAAAACCTAAAGCATAAATGAAAATAAAACTGAAAGTCTCTATTTTCTCCATTTCAAACACTTTTACAGCAAACAAATGAACTACAAAGTAGCCACATCAAGTGAAATGACAGTTGTAATCCTTAAATGGATTTACGCGGATATACATAAGTATAGAGCGATGAGAACGACTCACTGGCTGTCTATACACACATGCTGTTCATATATACCTACATACACATACAGGTACATTAATACATACATATGTATATATGTGAACGAGAACTTGAATGGTTTATCCTGATAATATCCGTTTAAGCTCAACGCCTTCACAGACTCAACCGTTGATAGGCCACACACACACACACATATATACAAATAAACAATCATGTTTGCTGTATGAGTATGTAGACTGACTGTATGGCTGATGTATTCAAATCTATCAGTGATGCTGAAAATTATTACGGATATGTCAGTGCTGCCAACGTTTTTATTGTGATGGCGAGCTGTGTTGTCGGAAATGTCCGCCTGCTAACCGGAGATACGTTCCATATCCGCTCTTGAGCATTGCTAGTGTCTGTATGTACATATAGGTATATACACAAATCTGACTAAGCTATGTATGTGTGTAAAAATGACAAAAAGGATTTTACATTTTGTGGCCGACAACTGATAGCTTCACTTGGACATCAATGGCTTTTCAAAAAGCTTTGAAAGGATTATTTATTGGTGAAATGTGAATAAGCTGTTCAGCTTTTTTGTTTGTTTGTAACTTCAAATAAATAATTACAGCTGCAATCGGAATATTTTTTCCAGAGCAGGAATAAAAATGTGCTTTTAATAAGATTTAATAAAAATTTTATTTAAATGTCTGTAGTGACATATGACGGAAGTGAATGAGTATGGAGTAATGGGAACATAATTCAATATATGTATATATGTAAGTGTAATATTTCATTTCATTTTATTCATAAATATTATTTTGTTTATGTTATGAACCTTCCAGTTCCATTCAAGGAAGTCAAGCAGGCGTACAGATTCTGGGAACTAGCTAAGGGCTGCAGAACCGCCAAGACTATGTGTGAAACATCTCATACCAAGCTCACAAAGTTTGTACTACTAATCTGTAAAGAGGCCAGATTCCAGGCTGCTGATAGGACTATTAACAGGGCATTGCCTTTTGGCGCCGCCTCGTCGACTACTTGAGTTCACGAGAGGAAAAGCAAGTTCTTCATACTAGAGCCACAATAAGAGTGCAGCAGTACAGCTCTTTGGTCCGAATGTGTGATTAGACAATATGTTCCTTTGAAAACGGCAAAGGCGAGACTGTTATAATGGCATTATTGGGTGTATGCATATAAACCTCAAAGCTCAAAACTGCTATGAAAATATGCGGCGGTAGAAGAATCAAGGAGGTAAGCTGCTGACCGATGTCCATAGCATACTTATTATATGGAGGCAACAATTCTCCAGCCTGCTGAATGGCAATGAAGTTGTAACACCTGGAGCTGATGAATCCGAATCCCCAATCGTTGATGATGGGAAAAACCTTATAATATCCTTGGCAATGAAGGTGTAACACCTGGTGCTGATGAGTCCGAATCCCCAATCGATGATGATGGGACTTGTACAGTTGGCAAGAGTGTTTCAGCGTTGAATTTCCAGGCTGACACTGTTGTTGGTGTTAATACTGGTTCCAAGATAGACGAAGATGTCTACGACTTCAAAGTTATGACTGTCAACAGTAACGTGGGAGACGAGTCGCGAATGCGATGAATGTTTGTTTGAAGACAGAAAATATTTCGTCTTGCCCTCGTTCACTACCAGACTCGGGACGTAGAATTTTTTAGCATTATACATGTCGGCCAGCTTCTCAAGCTCTTCGTGCTCACGCATCTCGGCATTTTTCTATTTTTTGTGTGCACATGCGACTCGATTTTCTCTTCAGCTCTCGGTGCGATGTAGGCAGTCTGTTTTCTAACCACTGCGACACGGCAGTCCTCATCGTACCAGCTGTTTTGGAAACTTTAAGAAATCCAATAGTTTCGTTGGCAGCTGTACGTAGAGAGCTTGAAATGCCGTCCCACAGGCCCCTTATACCGAGTTGCTGATGAGTGCTCTCAGAGAGCAAGTGTGCAAGTCGAGTAGAAAATCGTTCGGCAGTCTGTTGAGATTACAGCTTTTCGACGTCGAACTTTCCTTGTGTTTGTTGACGAGCATTCTTCGATACACAGAGGCACTTGTGTATCTTCGCTGCAACAAGATAGTGGCCTGAGTCGATGCTGGGTCCACGGAGTGTACGCACGTCAAGAACACTGGAAACATGTCTTCCGTCTATCACAACATGATCGATCTGATTTTGTGTTTTCGATCAGGGGACAGCCAAGTAGCTTGGTATATTTTCTTGTGCTGGAATCTAGTACTAGAGACAACCATATTTCGGGCCCCCGCGAAGTCGATCAGCCTCAACCCATTTGGGAAAGTTTTGTTGTGAAGGATTAACTTTCCGGCCGTTGTACCAAATACACCTTCTTTTCCCACCCCGCAGTTAAAATCGCCAAGCACGAAAGGAAAGAAAATAAGATCTCCCTTCAATTTGATTAATCCAAGATGTCTAACCGAAACTTCCAACTCTACCCACATTTTTCATTCCTGGGAACACCTTTAGTATTTGATTATTGAGAAACACAATTACTTTGATTATTTCCTATAAAACGTATAACTCAATTCTTCCATGAATTTTCGGTTCATTCAAATTCCATTGATTGACATTAACACGCAAATGCGGGATTGTCACCGCTTCTGCAATCAGCAGTGCGCTTAACTCCACCTGACGTCGGCTGAAGGGTGAAACTATTGAAGTGTGTTATCCGAAATTTACGTGCAACCAACCACCTGAGCGGAGGACAGCGGAAAGCTGCTGCCATACGCAATCACCTAAGCAAACAGTGAGGAGTGGAGCGCATTTGTGCAGATGAAGTAGACAAATGGAAGAGCCAAATACGATTATAATATTGCGTGGCCGCGTTTAAGCAAAGACACATACACACACACACACACACACACACACACATGCTAAGCATTTGTAGTGGCATTCAGGGCTAACGCGCAGCCCGCTGTCTGCAATACACAAGCCGAGAGCCGCGATTCGCGGTCCGCTTGTCAGCGACAATTTATGTCATCGTCTTAGGCGGTGACTTTATTGAATTTAAATTCCTTGCATTTCGCGGTGGCATTTTGGCATAAAGACGATGGGACAGCAGCCGGAGCAAACACAAAAGAGGTTGGGGCACAAGAGTCACACTTTTTTGTTTCTTCCTTTGTATGTACGTATGAGTATGCGTACGAGTATGCCAATTGCCTTGACTTTGGTTTACCTTGGCAGTGGCTGCGGCTGTGTCTTCACACGGACAAAATTATGCGCTTTGACATTCACTCTGATGGAACAAAATCATCAGCTATTATACACATGTAACGGATTGCGGATTCTGATTCCGAAAGGTCAGAATTTTTCATTGTCAACTCTGAAGACTGAAATTCCTGGCAATAACTGCTCGGTCGAAAGGAGCAACATTTTTTATTTGTTCAAGTCTTTGATTCCTTTCTTCGGACTTCTATTCGGACTGCGATTATGAAAAGCATGCTCCAAAAGCATAAGCCCGGCTTCGAATTTGAAATATCAGAAGCATTCCCATCTCTTACTGCGACTCAGTTAACAACAATACCAGCTCAACCGGGTTCTGTGACTGGATTTCCTTTGTGTGTCTTTATCTCATAAGGTTTACCTATAGATCAACTCGATATTTCGGGTCCGGACGATATCACTCCAACTCCGGGTTTGTTGAGATGTTAATATAGCCGTACTGCAGCCCCAGCAACCACATCTCGCATCGTTGAATCAAATTTTCTCTTACGAAAGAGTAGATCTTCGGTTCCGGTAAAGCTTTCCGGCAGTCGTTTCGACTCCAACTCCTGTCCTAGTCACGATTGATTTTTTCCAATGTCACTTAGTCCCAAAATGACTATCAAATTTCAGATAACCTTTACATCTCCCACTATAATAACAATGACTAAAACTCCTCGAACAGAGCACAACACTTCCACCAGTTTCTGCTTTAACTTAAGCTTCCACAACAGTTACCTCAAAACCAAACCAAGAACTTCGATTCGAGCTCCATTAAAGTTATCTCCGAAACATCTCTAGCACAAGCAATCATTGGGAACATATTTATTTCTGCGTCCACCCCAGCTGATAATGACACAACCTAGCTTTTTCAGGCTCGACGTCTTAACAAGTTTAGTGCTTTGTCCATTCCACGACTTCGCTTGTTGCCCCCACCCTATACTCCTATACTCCTTTTTGATAATTTCCCTGCCAGTCACATCAACTTTGTATGGCCTAAGCGAACCATCATGGCTTGACACTCAAGGGGCACACGCAAACACACTCGCACTTGAGAGTTTCGAAATTTTCAACTTGAACGCTTTTGAAAGTTTGCGTTCGATTGCGTTTTTGACTTGAACTTCGATTTTGATTTGGATTACCTCACTCCGTTTTGTATTTTATATATGTATGTATGTAAATATGTAGGTATGTATAATCGTGTGTAGATGACTTTGCGCTCTGCACCTCGCAGGCGTGTGCGTGGTGGTGGTGGGGGCTTCATACTGCTGTCAATTCGAATTGACATCTTAAATGCGTCCATCACTTTTGGCGCTTGGAATTCATTTAAATACATTTCCTTCGCCACAGGCCATCAATGCCACCACCACCACCACTACTGCCGCCGACCGACAGTATCCAATCATCTATACCTCCATCCATCCAACCATCCATCCATTGGGCGGGCGCACTTCGGAACAATTCAAGCGGTGAGTGAATGGCTTCTTTACCTGCTTGTTTGCTTAGCGCCACCGTTACTTATGTACTCATACATCTACAGCCACACTCAGCCACAATCCACCGCTCACCGTTCATCGTCCAATGTCCTGTGTGCGCGCCATGCAGTAAGTAACGGGAAGTGCCACCGGCACGAGACGAGACTGATGTGGCCGAACGTATTGGCATTGGCATGTCTTGGACGCAAAGTTAAAGTGATGCTTTGATTGACTTGTGTCATTTTGTCTTATTTGTCAGTTAAATTCGCAGTCGTCGTCACCAATATGAGCAACCATACCTGAGCTTTGTGCTTCGGCTCAATTGGTTCATTTTGCTTTTAAGATAAACCTTTAGCACCTCGCCGCTGCACTCGAGCTCCAGCTAAGTTGTGCGGCTTCAAATTCATTACATTTGGTTCGTGTCATGTCATTTGTGCTCTTCTACTTCTGCTTTTTCATCTTCTTCCTACTTTGTTGGTTGTTTTTGCTCCAACTAATAAGTACTTTGTATATTTTTGTTGTCCCATCTCCTTCTGCCTTGCCACATACCAGCGAGCACCTTTCTCCCCCTGCGCCATATTTCGAGCTTTTGGGGTGTGTGAGTGTGTGTGTGTGTGTGTTTATTTTTCACTTGTGAGTGACATGACACCCATTTCGTTGTGACTGTCTCTCAATTGGCAATGACTTAATTGAGTGTCCACGACATTATCCACTCCGGCCGCTTGAGGCGCATTTGAGGTGTTGCCTTTCATTTTAAATTGACATTTTGAGATTCATGTTGAAATCACGCAATTTACGATTTATCCTTTCATTTTGGCATTTTCACAAATTGATTTCGAGAGCCCATCAGTTCGTCTTTTTGCACTGGCTAATCAAATGTGTTTGTTTCTTTGTCTGCATAAAGATAAGCATTTGACTTGACAGTGAAGATGTGGACAATCTTTTAGCCATAAATTATTTCGATGAGATATTGGGAGATTTGAATTTTTAAAAAGCAAACGAAATTGAGGTGGGTAGATGAAGACAAATTCGTTTTGGCAACAAAATCAGTCTCCGGAAAGACCCATGAGATCGTTAGAGTTCTACCTACACATTGACAGCTTCTGTGGTTCCCAGAAGCGGGGACTTCTCTATATAATAATGCCTTGGAGCAAGTACTTTATGTGAGAGTGAGAAGCTCACGAATATTTTGACCAGACTAGTCTCGGGGCTATACTCAGTGCCTATTATTGCATAACTATGAGCAGCCCTTGTGCAAAATGCGGTAACCAACCCATCTAGAGTCTTGGGAACTTTCGCCTCATTCGGATATAAGGATTCGCTGAAGTCTAATTTCAGTGCCTGTACGCCAGAGTTGCGGCTGCGAACGGGTGTTGGTCTCGAGCAAGCGGCCTTCACGACGAAACATCTCCAAATGGGTTGATGCTGACCGACAACGCCGGGGCTCGAAATATAGTTGTATGCAGTACAAGATTCTAGCACAAGAAAATTCAATACTCTACTTGACGGATTCCAAAACGAAAAACTCACAAGCAGATCGATCATGTTGTGGTGAGCGCGCGTTACGCTCCGGTGTTCTTGACGTACCTACGCTTCCAGAACCCAACAACTACTGGCACCACTATCTTTTAGCAGCAAAGTTACGCACCCACCTCAACAAAGAAAGCCTATCGACAAGCACAAGGAAAGTTCGACGTCGATAAGCGGCAATCATAACAGACAGCCGAATGGTTTTCTACTCGACTTGCACTCCTGGTCTCTAAGAGCAGTCATCAGCAGCTCGGTTTAAGGGAACTGTGGCACAGCATTTCAAGCTCCCTAAGTATAGCTGCAAATGAGTCTATTGGTTTTCGGAAAGGTAAAAAGAACATCTCGTGTCACAGGGGTGGCATAGTTACGGAGGATTATAGAGGGACGCCTGATCAGAGAAAAAAGAGAGTCCAAGTTATGTGAATATGACGAGATTGAGAAGCTAGCTGACAAGAGTCAAATTCTGCGAAGAATGCATCAACTTACAGAAGCTGTCAATACCCGAGCAAACTCTTGTGGGGTGATCTAGCGATTGATACCCAGAGTATACAGAATTTGTATGGGGAACACTTCTACAGAATGCTAAAGGGCAGTGAAAATGGAACACCCGAAGAGGGCGAACCCAATTCACCATGGAGCAAAGGTTTCAATGCCAAACTATGAAGAAGTTCGAATAGCAATCGGACGCTTGAAAACAAAGAAATTACGAGAGTCGATTGAATATGGTCGGACAAAGGCCTGCCCTACGATCAGCACGTCTTTCCCTTCACTAGAGTTCCCTTTGGGTGTAGGACAAAAGGTATATACACACACAGTAAAGTATAACTTATATGAGTCGACGAAAATCGAATTTTCACAACTGGTAGTAGTTAGTTAGTCGGTTATAAGGTCTTACTTGAAACTAATTTTAATAAGTTGAGGAGCAGGACTCTCCTATGTTGACCTATGGATGCAGTACGTGGATAGTGTGGTAGATCAATAAACGAATTCGCGAAGAGCCAATTTTGCCTCTTGCAGAGTGAAGCTCAACCTGCTTACAACCGATGGTATACTGGTACACTAGATGAGATATTTCCTGACTATTATTCATGGCCAGTTTTTGTTTTCTTAGGAAAAAATTAGTTATACCAACAAAATTAGGCTCAGGTTAAGAAAAACTGAGAAAAGCCTTAAAGCCCGAAGTCGGTTTCTACCAATGTTAGCAAATAATTGCTTCAGCTAAAGTCTCTTGGGATACATTGCCGGGATCAAAATGCACTCCACTTATTCATTTTCGAGACTGACGAGCGTTATGCAATCAAATCACACCTTGTTAAGCTGTCAAAGGTGACGCCAGCGAATCATTGCCCTTGCAACTGTCAATTATATGTAAGTGAGAGCAGCAAAGCATACAACAACTCTCACCATAAAGTCATTAAATTAATGGTAATTAAAAACGCTTATATTTGTGCGCTTGTCAGCACGTACACACAACGCGAGGAGTATGGAGAAACGCTTCATTCTACCGGACAGACAGGTGTAATGACACCAACAAGAATACCAAAAACATTTAACACGAGAAAATTACAAGAGAAACAAGTAAAACAAAAATTCCAAACCGACTCTTCCCAAAGCCAATATTATCGGGCATTAACGCATTACCATTACCATACGAACGGTCGTCACACATCAAACAGAGCCATAAATCTTAGTCCACTGATCCTCCTCATTTGCAATCTACGAACATGCACAGATACAAATATATTTAAATGCTTTTCAATATGTACGCACATATATGTAGCCACCAAAAGCACGATCAGTAGAGGGACGCAGACAGACAGCCGAAGTTCGGCCGAGGACAGAATGTCATTCTAAAAACTTTCAGTGCAAGGCGCACTCGGACATCAGTATTCCTTAAATGTATTGTTGTTATATCAATATAATGCCGTTGTTGTTGGCGTTTTTTTAAGAATTCTATATCATTTGTGTTAAGCATGAAAGATGGTTTGTTGAAACTTAAAATGAACTGAGGTCATAGACAACTGCTCAGCTTGTGAAACACGTACGCCGTCCTGAAGGTCCAAGCTAAGCTGATTACAGTACAAGGAAATTAGAACTATGCAGGTGAATATGGGTATCTACAAATATTATATGATCTTACACAGGGCAAGTTTTGATAGTAATCAAGTTGGTCAAATCTCAATGAACTCGAGCTCCCCGTTAACACGCTTCCAGGGACCACTGTGGCAGTATGCGCTCTATTTGAACAGTTTGAAACTGAAGGCAGTGTTTATGGAAGAACATCCACATCGCTTGATCACTTCAGAGGAAACCAAAATTTACAGGCCCTCAACAATGGATACTGAAGTAATAGTATTTAAGCTTATAAGATTGCGCAAGAGCTGGTCGATGACTCTTGGAAACTCTCATTAGGTTAGGTTAGGTTATAGTGGCTACCGATCTCTCATATCGAAACACTTAGGCCTTACTAAGACCCATTGTGATGCCACAAAAACTTGACCATCAGGCTTTATTGTCCACACATTTTGATTTTCTGATGAACATCATTAGATCCATGACTTTGATGTCTTCTATCTGCGGTAGACCATCCAACAGTAGGGTCCCAAAATTGCGGAATCTTATGCTCAAAGCATAAGAGATGAGTAATCGTTTTCTCCTCTTCATCCTCTTTGCCACTTCTGCAGCATCTCCTATAGGGAGCCTCTAGTCTTTCCGCGGGTCGTCCTATCAGACAGTGGCCTGTCAGAACTCCTATTACTTTGGACATGTCACCTCTTTTTAAGGAGTCTGTTCTTAGCCCATTTCGGCCAGGTGTGCCTGGATTTGCGGTAAATTTGTTATTGATATATGCGAGGAGAATTTCCAAAAGGGCTCTCTTTGGAGCTGTGAGAAATGTACAATACTAACTTCCAGCTGGCGCAAGCCCCTATATGTTATCCACCCTGAGAGATTTATTTGGACTCTCAAAAAGTGAAACGTTCATATATGGAATGTCGCTATAGCCAAGTAAGTGACAATGTGTGCTAGTAAGGATTCCAACACTGAAAGTATCAGAAAGGGAAGAGATTCGCCCACCAACATTTAAAAAGAATTCAAGAAAATGACGAGCTGACATTGGCTTTGAAAGTAAATCAGTCTCACAGTTTTAGAAATGTTTCAAGGAAATTTTGTAAGCAGACAGGATATTGTTTTAATAATTGCTGGTTTTTTAGAGTAGCGCAAATTAATTATAAATCGATTAAATTTCCAAAACCCTTTTGAATTCAATCCAACCGCTGAATATATTGATATTTGAAAATCTAGTCAGTTAGTTCTGTGAAGAAGATTTCTCTCACTTTTCCAGATGCTTACACCACTTAAGGTATTTTACGAAGTTCAGAAGATTAACAATACCTAAAGAAATCAATAACGGAAAGCACTGAGAACTGGGCAGTGACAGAGAAGTCGTTTGAGAAAGAGCCCATCTTTTTACCATGAGTTCCCACAACGGAGTGTCCGGCTTGTTATACCATATTTATGGAGGTCATGTTTAGAAGGAATAAAAACTTTTTTCTTTTCACTTCGATCGATTTCACGTGATTTCACTCTGTCATCTGCTGTTGGCCCTACTGTTGTAGGCTAGTCTTAACAAATACTTAGCCGAGGAAAGATGTAGGTATACCTTGTTGCAGAGTTTCCCGGGACTATGATTGTTCCCTATCCGGTCAGCTTATCGGCACAGCAGATAACTGGGGTGTCTCTATGACCAGGGAGCCAAACCAAGGACGTTTTGCATATAGTCGAGAAATCCTATAAGTCTTAGTTTCGGAAAAAAATTAAAACATTACAACTATTTCCATTTTATTTATAATAAAAAGCGTCTAGCAAATTCTTACTTCTGCCGTCTAAGAATAACGGTTTAACATAAATATTTTAATGCATCCATACGTGCATCTGCTTAGCAGATAACCCCAAAAACTCATGAGAAATCTCATATATGTTTATATTTCAGCGTTCATATATGAAAACTTCTGAGCCCTGCAGATCATTCTTTGAGTTTTGGCGAGAATGGCTGCGGTAGACCTACCAGCAGAGTCAGTTACTCGTACATAACTTAAGGCGTTCTTTATGAGCTATGTATAATTGTAGTGATTTGTAGTGCAGAAGAGAATAATCTCCAAAATCTTCAAGACCAAGTTCTGTAGGCCGTCATACAAAAATTGACTGCTTCCCAGAAGAGAAAAAGGAGAAACTGACTTTGATATCTAATAATTCTTAGTGAGATAGACTACTGTTCAACGAGCTAACTTCCTAGAAATGGAGACGGAACCCCACTGCCTCACGAAATATCTGAGATTGATGTAGTAAACAGTAATCCATTGTTTTTGCTATAGATGGCTTTAGTGATCTGTATCTTGGGTTGTATAAGTGCGAATGGATTACGCTACATGACGAAATGATATTTTGTACTAAAAGAGATACCAAGAGAAGTGTTGATCACTTAAGATGGACACCAGTAAAGAGAAAATACGCTACCACATGATTTAACGAGAAAACACCAGTGCTCCCAGCACTTTTGCGTATTGTCATCACTTGGATCCGCATGCATCATCACCATCATCATTACCACCGAACGTAGCACGACGCATGTACAGCCCATCGTTTATTGCTACTCCTCATCATCATCTGTGTTGATTGTGAAAAGCAGTCTCACATTCATACCACCTCCTTTAGGCAAACCCTTGCAATAGCCGCAGAGCTTAACATTAAATGCACGCTTTTTATTACTAATGCCACGTTTGAATTACAACAACCAAGCTCCACACCTCGCCACAACCCGCTCCTACTCTTTTTCTTATTATTCATATACTTACATACATACAAACGTTCGTCGCATACAAACACAAACCGCGGTACGCAGTCTATTGCCCGTCGCGACGTGCGCAAGCGTGAGCTTGTGTCCCTTTAACATTGACTAATATCTTGAGCGCTTCGATCGTGTTCACTAGCTGGCGGCATATTCTGACCTAATCGGCTGAATTGGTCATTGTGATTAATTTATTACATTGGCTTAATTGCTTGCAATGTTCTTTCATTTACGTCTGATTTGGCTTAAATGCTTGGCGGCTCGTCTCGTTTTGTCTTTTGTCTAGTTTCAGCCTTAATGTGTGTTGGTTGTTTTCACTTGGCATTGTTGTTGTTGATGGTCGAAGGCACAACAACTGTGCTCATTGCAATTACAAATTTATTGTATTTCCATTTGACTTTTCTTTAATTCCGACACAAAATTAGTGATGACATAATATAAATTTGTTTTTTAATAGAAAAGTCAATAAAAAAATGGATGAAGAAGAAAAAATCGATTTTTTTATATTCACCCCAGCCATGGACGATGATGTTGAGAGAATCTCAGAAGAACTGGCAGCGAGTCATCCAACGGAAGGTTCATGAAACGAGCTGTTTCGACGGGCTCGGACCAGATAGAAAGGGAAGTTAGGTGAATAGGTTTTAAGCAGCATGTAAAGACGTGGTTAGTGTTGTTCGAGGTATCATGCGAGACATACGGTGTGTACGTCGGGGTCAAGTCTGGAGAGGTAGGTATTTAGTCGCTACAATATCCATACCCCAATTGTGTCAGTACTACGCGGGACTCTCGAGTCAGCTCTTCGTCGGCCACAGAGGGTGGTTTGACTCCGATAACTCCGTTCACTGGAAGAGAGTTCAAGAAGGTGTTAGCGGACTCTCGTTGAATGGTAGTAGGATGCTTCCAATTAGTCGTATTGGATTTCACAAAGAGACCTTATATGATGACGAGTATGAATCCTTCTAAATCTGGACTTAAGCCCAAAGGATTTTCCTTCTCTTTTGCCTTCAAACTAAAGTTTTTTAACTACCCAGAGGATACTTAGTAAGAAAGTCATAAGCTGCTTGAACCAAATGTAAAATAATCTTTTCTGGTCACTTTCAGGTTAAGGGTAGCCAAAAACTTCCTCAACTTGAGTGCGGATGGCCGCAACCACGTCGTTTCTAAAAACTATTTTCCAACATGCCGATTATTTTTCAAGAAATTTTTGAGTAGTTAAATATATGAAATTTGAAGCTGATTTCAGAACTACCCGGAGGTTAACTAAGTTACAGCGCTCACTACGAGAACACAGACCACATACTGAATAATAAAGTCATGTACGATGGTTTCTATGAGTCATATTGGATGCCGCAAACAGACCTAATATGACGTCAGGTATAAATCCTTCGAGATCTGGACATAAACTAACATTGCTAGAGCTGAACATAAAAGCAACATATCTTTTCGATGTAACCTCTTCTTGAGAATGTTACCGAGAGGATACTTGATCCGGAAGTCGTGAACTGACTGAGCCGAATTTAATATAAATTTTAATAGTCCATTGAAGGGTTGTTTGGTGGTATTGTCAAGGAATCATCCACTATGAGCAGCTCCCCTACGGCCAAACTCTTAATTCGACAACAATTGGACCGTTTGAAGAAAGCAATCGACCGGCATCACAGCCGACAGCTTGCTTGAAGGTTCTTATGCATCCATCTTATAGTCCGAACCTGACACCAATTACTATCGAATGGTTTGGCTGGTGATGAAACGGCCTCAAGAGAAGTCTGCATCGATTGTCCCAATTTTTTGACTAAACAGACAAGGGCATTACCTTCAAAATGTCTAAGAGTTATCGAGCAAAATGGTAAAAGTTATTCGACCTAATATCTGAATACTACGGAGTCTCTCAACAGGCTTAACAGTTTAACAGTTTTTTTTATTAACGTTAAAGGTGATTTCAGAGTTATAATACTATAACTGGGCCCCTTAAGGAAGTCGCAACAATGGGTTCTCTGTTTGCTAGCTGATAATACAATCCCACCGTCAGGTCCAAAATCTTGGTTAATTTGTGGCGTTCGACAATAACTTACGTCTAAAAAGGCTGCATCTTGCTAACCCGGGAACAAAATGGGTTATGTTGGAGATTAAGTTGATTTTATCGAAAAGGTTGAAAAGTATACTACAAGAAATGCGCTTTTGGAAATCAAAAAAACAAGGTTACCACCATAAATTTCACTACAAATTAGAAAGCTCTTTAAAAGCTTCGTGAGCTTTTAAAAAGATTCAACAAAAGCATTATAACCATTAATATATACAATAATTCCTCGCTTACCTACTGCAATCAAAAGACATTGAATCAAAAATAATAATACAAATACTTTCCGCTCCCACTGATCCTCCCACTCCTCCGGCAGTAGATAATGATCCTCATTTGCATACATATTCGTATCGAAGATCAGTTTGGAAATTTACTACCACACCACAAATATTAAAGTCACATTTCAATCACATGCAAATAAACTCCATCGATCTGCCGTTCCAAACAACGCAACAGTCCCAACGGACGTGAGGCATTCAACAACGGCCCTCATGAGCTTTACGTACTCGTACTAATATCCAGCAGCGCAAGCGCATTAAGACCGCTTAACAATGAGAAAGAAGGACACGTTTGATTGCTATTGAAAATTTATGAAAACCATGATTTCAAGCCATAAATTTTGAATTTGGCAATTTAACGCTGTGCGCCGCAGACGACGAAGATGGCTAAGGCAACGCTTTGAGCTCCACACTGCCAGTCACTGCTTGATTGTGAAGACGATTAAACTACAAGAAAACAAAATAATACGAATATACCATATACTCAGATACTTAAAATAACATTGGATGAAGGAAATTATTTTTTGGCTTGTCCGTCTGATATTCAAATGCGGCAGCTCACTACATTTATGTGACAATAGAGCCGCGATCAGCTCAACGCTGATCATCAACTAAAGCACAATAAAGCACAGCGATGCCAAAACAAAAAACAGGAATAGCAGAGATAGAAGCAGAAGAAAAAGAGGAAAAGGAATTTACCGGCCACAGCACAGTAGCGCACAGCGCGAGCTCGAACATTTTTTTTACAGTTCCGCGTAAGCCTGAGGTTAGAATGGCAAACTGTGCAGCGGAACGAGGCTGTATGCATTAGAAATGTTGACCATATTTTTACTTTTATTTTGGATTTTGCTATACTTTCAGTGCAGCGCATTGGCACAAAGGCTTCTGTGGCTTGCAACTTCTTTCTAATTTGCATGCCGAAAAATTTCAAGGAATATTTTGGAGCAAACAAAATTCTCTGTGTGTCTTCGTTTTGCTGGAGAATTTTACGCATTTCTTATTTCTGCACTTCTTTTAAGTAGATCAATTCAGGGAATTGGAAATTTTTTTCCTTTGAATTAAAAATAAAAAAGAAGCAACACGAAGACGCATGCAAAGTCACATGAAATATTCCTTAGAATTTTTTATATAATATTTATTCTCGGTTAAATTTGGTGATTGTAGAGGAAGAGAAGTTATCGGTGCCTATAGGCTCTTGCCATACAGCACAGAGGTACCAGGATTTTACATAACCTTATTCAATTACTCCCAAGAAAATTAAAGAAACGGTTACTTAACCATGTTGAAAGCTTTTCACGCTCGATATCTTAACAGGGTTGGCTTTAACATCCAAGTCGGCGCAAGCTCAGTTTCGAAAAAGCAATATTATCACGAAGAATATACTTGATGTTTACCTCCTTCTACTGTAAGCAGTACCGGATATCAGATCCACTACGTATACCTAATGAATTTGGTTCTATATAAGTTCAAAAAGCTCCTTTGAGCATGTAAAATTTTCATCATTCCGGAAGGTCTTTGCAGCTGATTTTCATGCCGTCAAAGAGAAATGAAAGAATCTGATCAGCAAATAAAAATAAATAATCTAGACGAATACAAAACTTAGAAAGGTAAGCTTGAAAGGTAACACAAGGGCACCTTTCGACATGATAACCATACAAAGAGATGCGGTGAAAAAGTTAATTCCTCGATTTTTTTTTAAATAAAGCCAACTTCGCTTAAAAGAAACTCCACCCACTTGAAGTCATGGTTGAAGAGCTTTCAAAATAAAATGCCTCCACCCTATTTTCCAGTGAGCTTCGTTCCATCCACGGAAAGTTCGTTGCTCAGCGTCCCTGGAGACTTCGAATCTGCTAACCACGTCTGGAATAGAGGAATATGCGAAGGGTCTGCTTAGCTAACATATACTTAAAGACAAACTCCGGAAAAGTATAGTCTCATTGAAAACCACATGTCTAAAGAAGCATTTTTGCCGAAATTCGCACCCCAAATTTAAACTTATGAGCTATTTCCTCCGGGTGTATTTCTGGCATGAAATAAAAAGCATCCTCACAAAAATCTATCAGCCGTTGGAAGGCGTAATCTATACTAGAAAGAATAAACCCTGCTAAATGTCTCGAAAACCTTACAAGAATTATATCTAGAAATAAAGGAACAAAGACCCACCAGAATCCACAGAGCTTTCCATATCCTTTCCCCCTTCTGTAATTGGTGTAGACTCGGTTTATAAAAGCCCTGACCACAATAATGATCCAGTTATTCCTTCACTTATTTGTGATTTGACAAATATCCCGTCTACGGAATGGGGGCCTATCTTCTGGTGCAGAGAAGAAAAAAGGTATTTAAGTCTAGAATCAGTGGAACGTAACACGTTGATAATAATATTCCGTAGATAAGCGTAGAATGGGGAGCTTCTTTATCTACTACCGAAGCTGTTCCTGAAGTCGGCAATATATATGATGTGCATAAATCCTTTTTTATCAGGAATTTCCAAAAATTTTGCATCTGGTAAAAGTATGGTTGTTGGTGGGCCTAATAGCCGTCTGGTCTAATCTTCTTCCTTGCCGTCTTTATACTAATATCTCAGACGGTAGATTAATGGGTTTCGCTGCTCTGTGGTCATGGTTGGTTGGTGAGAAGTCTGTAGCTTCCGATCAGTATGGTTGGGCTTGGCATCTCTAGGCTCAACGCCTTCATGTGTATTTCTGATACAAAATCCAATTTTTTTGTTATGAAAATAGGTTAGTCTTTTAGAGCTTAAGACTTACATTTTGAAGAACCTCGCATGTTAAACCTAGAAGTTAAACCGAAAATCGATTAAGCTAATATAAAAGGAAGCAAAAAATTAATTTGCTCCAAGGGTCAGTCGGAACACATCCACTTGCTTTCTTGCCGAATTTTGAATATCTTCTGCTGTCCACTAGCTTTAGATCTCTTCGTACTCGCTTATTTTAAGACATTTTTTGTTTCATTCTTGTTTCTTTCAACAATTATATTTGCATACACTCGTACATATGAATACATACATACCTACATATATTTAGTTGGTTTTCTGCATTTTTTACTTTGCGAAATCTTCGGCTTCTTTAACTTTTGGACACAAAACGTTATCTTCTCGATAATTAGTAGGCTTTCACAACTTCCAAAATATTTGCTGCAAAAAACCCATAAAACATTTACGCTACTATTGTTGTTGTTCTTGCTGTTCTGTTACGCCAACAACAAACTGACCATACGTACATTAACCAACACACAAAGCTACATAATTAACACCCAACGATCACGATCACTTGTCACATCGTTTAGTAAGTTTAATTTTTTAAAACAGAAAATCTACCACCACACCAACAACACAAAAAAGAAAATCGTCCATGATGCATTTGAGTGAGGAAAGGTTGCGAGTGTCATATCCAGTGGAAGCTAACAGCAGCAGTCGTGGCATTGGACTCCCTTATAATTCGCTAGCCAGCCTGCATAATCTGCTGATAAAGGCGCACAGATAGGATAAAGGTAGTAGAAAGGTGAGGTTGCGTTGTTGCTGCGTTGTTCTCTCCTTTGTTGTCCAAATTTTTCTTCAATTTTTTTTTTTCTGAAGTTTGGCTACACGACACAATCGACATTTTGACTAATTAATAAAAACGTTATCCGCTTGTGCACATCATGGCGCAATATAACACTGCTGAACAAGGGCTCCTGCTGCTGTTTGCCGAAAAAATGACTTACCGTTGCAATGCGCTGTATCAATATCGTTAGCTGAGAGGTGGCGGCTATCCGAATGGACTTTATCGGAGCGACTGTGTTGTCAGAGTTTGCAGCTTGCAGCACTGAATTCGGATTTGTTGGTGTTGTTTTTAGAGTTTTTCGTTTCCTTTTTTAATGAAACAAATTATTATCAAAATTTGGAGATCTCCAAAGCTGATAGGTGATATGTCACACATGTATGTGTGTGTTTCCGTAAAATAAGTTCTTTTTGATATATAATAAGAATAAAATAAAATACAATTAAAATAAAATAAAATTAAATAAAATAAAAGAAATCAAAATAAAATAATATAAAATTAAAAATAAAATAAAATAAAATAAAATAAAATAAAATAAAATAAAATAAAATAAAATAAAATAAAATAAAATAAAATAAAATAAAATAAAATAAAATAAAATAAAATAAAATAAAATAAAATAAAATAAAATAAAATAAAATAAAATAAAATAAAATAAAATAAAATAAAATAAAATAAAATAAAATAAAATAAAATAAAATAAAATAAAATAAAATAAAATAAAATAAAATAAAATAAAATAAAATAAAATAAAATAAAATAAAATAAAATAAAATAAAATAAAATAAAATAAAATAAAATAAAATAAAATAAAATAAAATAAAATAAAATAAAATAAAATAAAATAAAATAAAATAAAATAAAATAAAATAAAATAAAATAAAATAAAATAAAATAAAATAAAATAAAATAAAATAAAATAAAATAAAATAAAATAAAATAAAATAAAATAAAATAAAATAAAATAAAATAAAATAAAATAAAATAAAATAAAATAAAATAAAATAAAATAAAATAAAATAAAATAAAATAAAATAAAATAAAATAAAATAAAATAAAATAAAATAAAATAAAATAAAATAAAATAAAAT
Source organism: Ceratitis rosa (assembly GCA_037013455.1). Classification (NCBI taxonomy): domain Eukaryota; kingdom Metazoa; phylum Arthropoda; class Insecta; order Diptera; family Tephritidae; genus Ceratitis; species Ceratitis rosa. Next base: position 11,036,986 of record JAWMAG010000006.1, read on the forward strand.
AAAATAAAATAAAATAAAATAAAATAAAATAAAATAAAATAAAATAAAATAAAATAAAATAAAATAAAATAAAATAAAATAAAATAAAATAAAATAAAATAAAATAAAATAAAATAAAATAAAATAAAATAAAATAAAATAAAATAAAATAAAATAAAATAAAATAAAATAAAATAAAATAAAATAAAATAAAATAAAATAAAATAAAATAAAATAAAATAAAATAAAATAAAATAAAATAAAATAAAATAAAATAAAATAAAATAAAATAAAATAAAATAAAATAAAATAAAATAAAATAAAATAAAATAAAATAAAATAAAATAAAATAAAATAAAATAAAATAAAATAAAATAAAATAAAATAAAATAAAATAAAATAAAATAAAATAAAATAAAATAAAATAAAATAAAATAAAATAAAATAAAATAAAATAAAATAAAATAAAATAAAATAAAATAAAATAAAATAAAATAAAATAAAATAAAATAAAATAAAATAAAATAAAATCAAATAAAATCAAATAAAATCAAATAAAATCAAATAAAATCAAATAAAATCAAATAAAATCAAATAAAATCAAATAAAATCAAATAAAATCAAATAAAATCAAATAAAATAAAATAAAATAAAATAAAATAAAATAAAATAAAATAAAATAAAATAAAATAAAATAAAATAAAATAAAATAAAATAAAATAAAATAAAATAAAATAAAATAAAATAAAATAAAATAAAATAAAATAAAATAAAATAAAATAAAATAAAATAAAATAAAATAAAATAAAATAAAATAAAATAAAATAAAATAAAATAAAATAAAATAAAATAAAATAAAATAAAATAAAATAAAATAAAATAAAATAAAATAAAATAAAATAAAATAAAATAAAATAAAATAAAATAAAATAAAATAAAATAAAATAAAATAAAATAAAATAAAATAAAATAAAATAAAATAAAATAAAATAAAATAAAATAAAATAAAATAAAATAAAATAAAATAAAATAAAATAAAATAAAATAAAATAAAATAAAATAAAATAAAATAAAATAAAATAAAATAAAATAAAATAAAATAAAATAAAATAAAATAAAATAAAATAAAATAAAATAAAATAAAATAAAATAAAATAAAATAAAATAAAATAAAATAAAATAAAATAAAATAAAATAAAATAAAATAAAATAAAATAAAATAAAATAAAATAAAATAAAATAAAATAAAATAAAATAAAATAAAATAAAATAAAATAAAATAAAATAAAATAAAATAAAATAAAATAAAATAAAATAAAATAAAATAAAATAAAATAAAATAAAATAAAATAAAATAAAATGAAATGAAATGAAATGAAATGAAATAAAATAAAATAAAATAAAATAAAATAAATTAAATTAAAAAAAATAAAATAAAATAATATAAAATAAGATTATCTAAACTATATCAAAATAAAAAAAAAATTATATAAATTAAAACAAATAAAATAATATAAACTTAAATTAAATAAAATTGAACAAATCAAATTAAAATTAAATTAATTAAATTAAAATTATATAAAATTAAATTAAATAAAATAAATTAAAATAAAATAAAATAAAATTAAACAGCACCATATAAAACTATATAAAACAAAATTCAGTTATATTAAATGATGAATAAAAAAATTACGACCAATAAAATAAAATAAAATAAAATAAAACAAAACAAAGTAAAATTATTACAATTACTAAATTAAATAATAAATAAAATTAAATAAAAAAAATAAAATAAAATAAATAAAAAAAATAAAATGAAATTTAAAATAATTAAAATATGTAAAATAAAATTATATAAAATAAAATAATATAAAATAAAATAATATAATATAAAATAATATAATATGAAATAATACAAAACAAAATAATATGTATTAAAAAAAATAAAAAACAAAAATAAAAAAACTATAATAAAACAAAATTCAATTATGTAAAATTTAAAAAAAAAAAAAGTAAACCCAATAAAATAAAATAAAATAAAATAAAACAAAGCAAAACAAAGTAAAATTATTATAAATAAAATAAAATTATAAATAAAACAAAATTATGAATAAAATAAAATAAAATAAAGAAAATTATAATAAAAAAATAATTAATTTATATTAATTTGATTTTTTGTGCTTATAAAAATTTCGAAACAATTTGAAAGTAAGTTCCATAGTGCAAACAGCTTCAGTGTGCAAAAACGATTCATCTTCCTTAAGGGGTTACATACGTCCAGAATTTTCAAAAAATCGATTTTTTTTTTTATAGGTTATTATTCTTTATAGTTTTAGGCGTATTTCTGTGAAAGTCGATTGTAAAAATTCCCCATAGATACAAAGTTATGGTAGAAAATCAGACCGCCCGACGAGAGTTTAATGCACACAGGTAGCTGTCCTTCGTTTGAGGCACATGAAAGTTTAAACGCGTTTTTCTCGAAACTACTTTTCCCGGCACGGTCTGCATGATAACTCATACAGTTTTTAACATTTTTTGATGCGATTTTTTTTAAAATATTCGAAAATGTTTTCTCTATAGTCTGTCGAGCCGTATTTTCGATATTTTTATTAAAAAATTTTATGAACATAATTAAAGTGTGACATTTATGACGTAAAACGCATACTTTTTTTCTAAATTCCGTAAATTGGAAAATTTTTCGAAATTAAAAAATTCGGCTCGACAGACTATAACTACAACTTCATTTTACAAGATTTTTTTTTATTTTTACAGATTCATCAACATTCCAAGGATAAATGATGCAGACCGTGGAGCAACTTTTTTTTCATTGTACTTTGGGTCACGTGATATTTTATGTACTAATTTTTGTAAAGAAAAATTAAAATACATTTTTTTATAAACTTTAAGTACCAATAAACATTGTATAAAATTTCTTTATATTTATTTCTATTGTTATCCCATGATCTAATTCTATTAATATTATGCATAAATATATACTGCCATAGTCTCTAATCGTAGGGGGGGATGTAGTTAAAAGATGTCAAACAAGGAGCAGTTGTTTGACTTGTAGCGCAGACATGTTTTTCATTGACGTTTCGAAATCTCTCAGTTGCCTGAAGAGATCTCATTGTTTTTATTTATCAGTGACTGCGCAATATTCAAGTTCCGCAATGAAATTGATGACTTGAGCCCTTCCGACTTCCTCTAATTTGTTTTTTTTTCATATATACCAGCGGGAGACTTATTCTCTCAAGCGAAGTCTGAAACATCTACGACAGTGGGTCGCTCCAAAATATTTCTTGGAACATTTGTGTAAATAAATATGTATAAATAGATAGAATTCACCAAAAAAGGTGGTGAGCTGGACCGAATCACAACAACCGGGCATACAATCCATGAACTATCCATGGCAGATCAGCCTTTTAAATGTGTTTTAATGTAATAACCGCAAAAGAGATTTGATAGAGTGAGTAATTTAGAATAATTAATTAATTAATTTCTAAATCTTAAAACTTATATTCGGCAACGACATGTGCTGAAGCTGATGAGACATTAGATCTAATACAAGGGTAGAGTCCAAACATTGCCTGAAAAGGCGAAATAATACAGGAACTATTCCCAATAACCGCTATTAACTTTTTCTTCGATTTGACAACAGAGTAAGATTCTTCTCTACCTGCTCTTTACAAAGGAGTGCGGGTCTTTCTCTTCCTTTGCTTCCACCGGCTCATCGTTTCACCGACTGCGGTACGTCAAATTCTATAAATGTTAAGCAAAATCTTTCTCTCGAAAACTCCTAAAGTGAAAGAAGCATCCTCCTTATCCCGTCTAGGGAACGTAAAACTCACGACGCGCTTGTTGACGCCGGAGATTGCACCTTCTCTATTCAACTCTGCAGCTCGTATTATTCTCTCAAACAATCATTTAAAGAAGTCACACGATAAGGTATCACCCCGTCTGAAACCTCGTTTCGTATCGAACGGCTCGGAGAGGTCCTTCCTGATTCTAGTGAAGGTTTTGATGTTGCTTAACATCACTTAACTGCACTAGTAAACTCTGAAATGTAGAGTAGGCTATTCCTTGCTCAAAGTGGACGAGAAATTTAATTTAAATATAATTTATTTCTTTTTTCGGTCGAAACAAAGATTCCGGTGTTTCCATTTTACAATTCACAACATTTTTTTTTTTTTTTGTAAAGCCGCGGGAAAAAATATAATTATAATCTTACTTTCTTATCAAAAATGTTTAATCCATTATTAGAGCTACCAAAAACATACTCTGTGCCGTCATGCCGAAATCTCGCTCACTTACTTACTTGCTTAAGTCGTCTGTTGTCTGTTGTCGCTTTTCATTTTTCATTGTTTGGCGACCCAAAAAGCCAGTGGAGCGAGCAAAATGTTTTTTAACAAACCGACAAAATCAGCTTAAAAATTTTGTGGAATGTGCAATGCGCAATCGACGCGCCTTACTCGAAACAATAACAACAAAATACCAACAATGCGCAAAATGACGCGAAAAGTATGGATAGCAGCCAAAGATGGCATATGTCGCTCTCGATGGGACACTGACTGGTCGGTTGCTGGCTACCGGCTGGCGGCTGGTAGCTTCCAGCTCGAGCGGTTGGAAATAATATATGTACAAATGGTGGTGACTACTAGAGTGCAGGGTACAACAGTACCCCAAAGAGACAACAACTACGAATTTTCTTGTTGTTTTTGTACTTGTTGTAACGCTCAAAAATGGATTTCAATCGAAATCAAAAACAGCAGCCGCAGTTCAGCGACATAACAAGTTGTTGTTGTTATTTAGTTGACTGGATCCGAGCTAGATGCAGGGTACTGTACTCTTCCTATACTCGGTGCTTCTGTTACGAGGTATTTTAACTTTGTGCGCTTAACCCTAGTTTACGACAGCTTTCTTTAACATTGTGTGTGGAGAATTAACTGACATTGTGAACAAGTTGAACTCAAGAAGGAAACACTTCTCCAGTATGGATCGAAAAAAATGTGTGGAAAGGAGCCCACAGCGTGTATCCATTATATTGAGATTATGTCTGCTCAGTATTGCACATAAGTTCCTACCTAATTTACTGTGAAAAAGGCTGTAGTCCGATGTCGACGTACTGATCGGACATCATTAGAGTTAGAAAGATACTTTCCTGGCCATTTAGTATCAGTAGACTGTAACCCAGAACTGTGTCTATCTTAGCGTGAAATATAAACCTTATTAACATTGCCTTGGAGAGACCTTTTGAATCAGAAACAGGTTTCATAAGAACAAAACACTCATTATATGAATTTCTGAAAGTTTCACTCCAGACGAACTTGGCACTTTCTTATTTTTAACTCTTGAAAGCTGACGTAGTAGCCTGCGGCGCAACTACTACAAAATCAGAAGCCAGGCATACGCGTGTTCGGCTGTTTATCTTGGTTTCCCGCTCCAATGGCTGCTGCTGATCAGTTAGCAGTTAGTTTGCGCAGGCGCAAGGACTAGGACAGGGGCTACTTACTGCCTACTGATATCCACCAAGCGTTTT